>JBBDGP010004081.1:7500-262500 GCA_037952835.1 Lithobates septentrionalis | reverse complement strand
AGGTGTATGATAGGAATGTTGTACAATGTATGTGTGTGATGTGTCCAGTACAGGTGTCTGATGATAGGAATGTTGTACAATATACACCATATTACCAAAAGTATTGGGACACCTGCCTTTACACACACATGAACTTTAATGACATCCCAGTCTTAGTCCGTAGGGTTCAATATTGAGTTGGCCCGCCCTTTCCAGCTATAACAGCTTCAACTCTTCTGGGAAGGCTGTCCACAAGGTTTAGGAGTGTGTCTATGGGGATGTTTGACCATTCTTCCAGAAGTGCATTTGTGAGGTCAGGCACTGTTGGACGAGAAGGCCTGGCTCACAGTCTCCACTCTAATTCATCCCAAAGGTGTTCTATCGGGTTGAGGTCAGAACTCTGTGCAGGCCAGTCAAGTTCCTCCACCCCAAACTCGCTCATCCATGTCTTTATGGACCTTGCTTTGTGCACTGGTGCGCAGTCATGTTGGAACAGGAAGGGGCCATCCCCAAACTGTTCCCACAAAGTTGGGAGCATGAAATTGTCCAAAATGTCTTGTCATGCTGACGCCTTAGGCCTCAAGTACACTGCTGCTGGTAGTAAACGGACGTTCAGAGGCATGCTTTTTTTTTTTATGCTTTTTTCAGCTGTCCCTGAACTCATCCAATGTTATCTTATCAGTACATGTACACAGGTTTCGTTTAATGGCCTTTTTAGGCAATTGAGTTTAGAGGCCTTTTTTGGAAAGCAAAAAAAATAGTTCAGATGCTGAGTTTAGAGGCATTTCAAGCGCTAAACGCGGTAACTCGCATTTAGCCGCATTTCATTTATAGGCGTTTTTTATTTTTGGCTATTTTGAAAAAAAAATTATGTAAATTTTTTTTAAACGCTTCTAAACGCAAACGCAGCAAAATGGACGTTTTAAACGTGGGTTACTATCTGTCATGTTAAATCATTCAGGAGAGGTAAAAATGTCCCATGTACATTAAGCCTTAAGAGTTCCCTTCACAAGTGGGGGTGTGGTCTGGACATGGCGGTGTGAGCACGCTTGCTGGAGAGCTCTGCACAGACCGGGCACTGTACCAGCCACTACAGACAGCCGCGATTCATGACTGGAGACTGGAGATCTGCTCTAACTACCGGGGAGCCTCAGACCACAGAAATTACCCGCTACTTCCTCCAACAATCGTCCTCTTCCCCGGCTCCCGCAGCCGCCGCTGCCTCCAAGATGGCGCCCCCGTGGGTCGGACCATCCAGCACCTCCGGTGTCCTTAAGAAGCCGTCCACACTAGTGACTGAGACAGGTGAGCCCCTCTCTTATACATCCCATCCGACATCTCCCATCCTGTCACCGGAGCTGCTGCATGCAGACTCCCCCACGGGGCTCCACTATCCCCTGGGCTTCAGGGCACAGCATGAGGGGGAAATCAGGGACTTGCTGGCAGAGCTGCCCACGCGGCAAGATATCAAGGCAATGGCTATATCCATAGTCTTTGCTCTTTCTAGGGAGATACATGACATCAAGCAGCAGATGGACACAGTGCAAGAGCGGGTAGCTACCTTGGAGTCCTGCAAGTCTATAGTTGACACTCGGTTAGAGGCGCATCAGGCCACGTATCACCATCACTTCATAGACATTCAGCTTAAAATTGATGACGGGGAAAATAGAAACAGGAGAAACAACCTCCATCTACGGGGTATACCAGAGGCAACTATAGGGGTCGACCTGCGTGCAACAGTGATGGCCATCCTTAACCAGCTTCCAGGCCTACCCCTTCAGCTGCAGCTTCCTCCCCTCCACCTAGGGACGTTCTGTGCAGGGTGAGGGCTGTCTTAATAGCATCATGGGCCCCTGGGCAAAGTATTGCTCTGGGGCCCCTACAATGAAGACAGCAAAGGTAAACAGATGTCAAGTAGGTAGGAAGCAGACAGGCGGAGCTTCCCCATTTGGGTGGAGCTACGCATTAACTACATGAACAAGAAACAGTGGGAAAACACTACATACAGTACATAAAGTAACAACGCTGTCCTGTGCATATAAAATATATCTGCCAGATTGATGGCTCCCCAGCACTATGGCCCCTCTACACCCCAGATATCCCCCCAGCACTCTGACTCCTCTACACCCCAGATATCCCCCCAGTACTCTGACCCCTCTACACCCTAGATATCCCCCAGCACTCTGACCCATCTACACCCCAGATATCCCCCCAGTACTCTGACCCCTCTACACCCCAGATATCCTCCCAGCACTCTGTACCCTCTACATCCCAGATATCCCCCCAGCACTGTGAGCCCCTCTACATCCCAGATATCCCTCCAGCACTGTAACCCCTCTACACCCCAGATATCCCCCAGCACTCTGACCCCTCTACATCCCAGATAGCCCTCCAGCACTGTGACCCCCTCTACATCCCAGATATCCCCCCAGCACTCTAACCTCTCTACACCCCAGATATCCCCCAGTACTCTAACCTCTCTACACCCCAGATATCCCCCCAGCACTCTGACCCCTCTACATCCCAGATATCCCCCAGCACTCTGACCCCTCTACACCCCAGATATCCCCCCAGAACTCTGAGCCCTCTACACCACAGATATCCCCCCAGCACACTAACCCCTCTAAACCACAGATATCCCCCCAGCACTCTGACCCCTCTACATCCCAGATATCCCCCCAGCACTCTGACCCCTCTACACTCCAGATATCCCCCCAGCACTCTGAGCCCTCTACACCACAGATATCCCCCCAGAACACTAACCCCTCTAAACCACAGATATCCCTCCAGCACTCTACACCCCAAATATCCCCCCAGCACTCTGACCCCTCTAAATCCCAGATATCCCCCCCAGCACTCTGACCCCTCTACACCCTAGATATGCCCCAGCACTCTGATCCTTCTACACCCCAGATATCTCCCCAGCACTCTGACCCCTCTACACCCTAGATATCCCCTCAGCACTCTGACCCCTCTACACCCTAGATATTCCCCCCAGCACTGATACCATATACCATAAGATACCCCTTGTATTGTGACTCCACTACATTCCTGATACCCCCTACACTGTAGCCTCTCTACATCCTTGATACCTCTAGCACTATAGCCACCCAAGCTACCCCAAGCATTGCCACCCCCTATACACCCCAGATTCCCCTCAGCATTGTTTTCCCCCATACTTGATATCCCCCAGCACCATTATTCCATCCATGTAGTACCTCTTTTTCCAGTGGAGATACAGTGCATGTAAACTTTTGGCTCTGTGCCCACCTCCAGCACTGGACTCACCTATACCAATCAAGCAGGCAGAAGGAGGGGCGTAAAAGGGAGCATCCCTCCGGGCATTCCAAGCCCTTCGGTGCAAACAGTGCTGGACAGCTGGGCTCACCATGACACCATCCACAATGCTTCCATTTCCGCAGGTGGGCTCTCAGTGCTGCTGACTCAGCAGCTCCCATTCCAGCTCCTACCCCCTACCCCACAGCCTTCGAGTCCCCAGCATTCAAGCTGTATGGGGCGGGTCAGAGCATCACTGGCACTCTGGCCCTGCCCCTCCCTGCTGGCTGTGAAATAATAGGTATCGTTATGCACAGCACAGCGCACTGCTGCCAGCCTGCCTCCCCTGTGTATCCATTACTCTCAGCGCCATGATGGGGCCCCCAATTTTGACTCAAGGACCAGCTGCTTTGGGGAAAGTGCAGGGGCCCCCCATGCAGCTGGGGCCCCTGGGCAGTGCTCAGGTGTGCCCTCTCATTAAGACAGCCCTGCAGGGTGCACTTCTACATAAAGCATGGACTCAAGTCTAGCCGGACATCTCTCGACAGACCCGTATGATGCGGGGGATGCTTCACCCCGTACTGGAAGTTATCCGGGACACGGGGGCTACCTATCAGTGGGGTCATCCTGTCCAGAAGCAAGGTTCCTCTTTCTACCTACGCTCCCCTGACCAGCTTCAACCACTGTTTCAATTACTGTTTCAATTCCTTGATAAGCCAGCGGTTAATGTACCTGATTGGCTGGAATCCCTTTTACGGTTTAATCCCCCTGGCCCACCTTCTCCAAGACCGCAGAGGATCTGCAGGACACAATCCCATGCGTCCAGCAATGAACCACCCAGACGCACGCCAGCCACCTCGGAAGACTGAAATACTGGTTCTCCTAGAACCTGATCTCACTATTGGGTTATTGTGTTATATATTTTTTTCTCCATGTCATTTCTGGGTTCTGGATCCACCCTTCTGTACATACACAACCATTTAGTATGGTGGTTCCTCAGGAACGAACACAAGGGAATGACCATTATATACCCATAAACAGTTGCATTTAGTCCGCAGGGCCTCCCGGGCTGCTCTATGCCTTGTGTTGATTGCCCATGTTCAATGTTAGTGCCTTTTTATGTATCCCTGCCTCAGAGACCGGCCATTTCCTCACCTCTCTTTGCCAGGTGTGACCAGAGAATGTCTCTTGGTCACTGGAGTCCCCTAACGTTTCATGGCGCGGCTGGGGCGTGGAATTCAACGAGCGGACTCCTTAATGATGCTGGGTTCTCTCCAAAGGTATGGGACAACTAGATTGGTCTGGTGGCCTCTTTACTACAGGACTACAGGAGCCCCACCTAACTGGGGAGGTACATGGTCCTATGCCTTGCCTATATGCATCGGTTTTTCTATCCCCCAGTTTTAGTCCGATTGGGGTAGGGGGGACCAACCTGAGTTCACCGCCTGGGGGCCAGGGTTTGTGTCTGTCGGCTGGGGATCAGCTACTTTTTCAGTTGCAATGCTCTATATTGCTTACATATATGTGCATGTGTCTATTTGTTTTTTGTGTTGTTTTTTTTTGCAGATATAGTTACTGTTGTTGGAGTCCATTCTCTGTATGTCTCTCCCCTCAGAACGATAGGCTAAGCGGCCCCCTTCGTTCTATCACTGGGTTGTAGGGGCATATATTTCCATTTCGTTGATTTACTTTCATGTTCTTTTTAGTGGTGTATGTGATTCCTACCTATGTTGCGGTTCTCTGGTCCGTGCACCTCTGCTGTTTCACTCCTGACCTTACCACCACCCTAGTTAAGGTCTCCCCCTGCAAAGTGATTTGTGCTCCGCGAGGGGATTTGGTACGTGTTACCTTTAGCACGCTCCCTCTTTTTATTACCCTTCCCCCCCTCTTTATCTGTCCTCTCCCTCTAGTGTGATTGTTCCCTTTTGCTCTCCTTTCCTCCTCCCTTTCCGGCTCCCCCTCCCCACCCTGTCGTCCCCCTCCCAGGTCGCATTCTCCCCTCCCCTCCCTATACCTGAGCACCGTAATGGCATTGGGCACTATTAAATTCACCTCTTTCAATTACATAGGCCTTGGTGTCCCTGAAAAGTGCTCCAGACTCCTAACAGATCTGAAAAAAAGCAAAGTGGTCTTTCTCCAAGAAACGCATTTCAAGCTCAACCATGTGCCTCGTCTTTCTAACAGAGCCTTTCCCACAGCTTACCACAGCCCTTCCCCAATTCCAAAATCAAAGGGGGTGAGCATCTTGCTGGCGAACATGGTGCCCTGGTCATTGTCCACAATACAACAGGATCCCATAGGTCGTTTCCTTTTTGTAGAGGGAAAAATTGGTGAATCAATGGTTACTCTTGCCAATGTATACTTCCCTAATGTGGATCATCTCCCCTTCTTGCGAAGCCTAATACCTGTACTTTTGGAGTTTTAGGAGGGAACACTGATTTTCGGTGGAGATCTATACTTTGCCATGGACCCAGCCTTGGATGTATCTAGGGGTGTGTCTCATCTTTCATATTCCCGCCTTAAACGCCTAAAGGCAGAACTCCACCTTCTACAACTTATGGACCGTTGGCGTCTTTTACATCCACAAGACAGGGATTGCTCCTTTTTCTCCTCAGCACATCAAACCTATTCACGCCTGGACTATTTCATGATTCCTCATAGAGAGCTCCCCTGGGTTCAATCGGCCCATATTGGAGACATACTTCTGTCGGACCATGCTCCCATACACCTCACCTTACAATTCGGAGTCCTCAATCCTGGCATCTTAATGAGGCTCTTCTCCAATCCCCCAAAGTCCGTCAAACATTGGAAGCTGCCCTCTCGGAATATTTTTTCCTAAACAAGGATTCAGTGGATAACCCATGTTTGAAGCAGGAAAGGACCGTCCAGGTTAACAGCCTACTTGCCCGTCTTCATCGCCTTGAAAGTGCTCACAAAGCCAGTATTGCCCTTCTTTACATTGCGAGCTGCTTAAAGAGGAAGTAAATCCTGGTGGGTTTTACTTCCTCTTTATTTCCCTGCATAGGTAAAGCATAATGGGCTACTATGCAATGCATAGTAGCCCATTATGTGTCACGTACCTGAAACCGAAGCCCGTGATGTCTCCGTTGTCCCCACTAGCAGGGAGCGTCCATTCTCTTCCTTCCGAGGCCATGAACTCCGGCTCTGTGACTGGCCAGAGTCGTGTGACGTCACTTCTGCCAGTCACGGCATGACCCCTATTAGAAACGTCACGATGTGCCCTTTCTAAAGTGCACATGCGCCAATGACATCGACGCATGCGCCGTAGTCATTGGTGCTCGGGTCTGTCGTAAATATCTCCTAAACCGTGGAGGTTTAGGAGATATTTCAAGCACCTACAGGTAAGCCTTAATTTATATAGGATTACCTTTAGGTAAAAGTGGTTGTACAGGGTGTACAACCACTTTAAGACCCGTGAAGAACTCAACTCCCTTCTCTTTCATAAAACAAAACAGAAATTGGCATGGTCCCATCATACTATGTACGAATTTTCAAACGAACTCGGCACACTCCTAGCAAGGGCGCTCCGTGGACTTTGTACCCAGACCTATATCCCACATATCACCTCATCTTGGGGGGTTAAAAACTCTTTACATCGGATGCTATGGGTGCTGAATTTCATTCCTTCTTCCGTGGTTTATACAACCTAGACCCAACACCTTCCCCAGAAGCCTCTTTAGGTCTTTCCACAAACATTCACACTTACATTGCATTTTCTGGCATACCCTCTCTTTCCTCTTCTGTACGAGAACAATTAGAGTCTCCTAACACAGAGGAGGAACTATGTAAGGCTCTCGCTCAGTCCAAGCCAAAAAAAGCACCAGGACCTGACGGTCTGGCTACCGTCTACTACAGAACTTTCTGTACTTTACTCACGCCACGCTTGGTAACAGCCCTCAACTCTCTGGTAGAGGGGATGTCTATGCTGGTAGACGCTCTTAGAGCATTTATTTCCCTGATCCCCAAGGAAAGCAAAGATCTGGCCCAGTGCGGCAGTTACCGTCCCATTGCACTTTTAAATAGTGATCTGAAACGCTTTGCAAAGATTCTGGCCAATAGACTACTGCCCCATCTCCCGAGCCTGATACACAAAGACCAGATTCTGTCCAATAGACTACTGCCCCATCTCCCAAACCTGATACACAAAGGTGGGGTTTCGTGCCACTCTGAGAGCCTGGTGACAATACCATTCGTGTCATTAATCTGATTCATGCGGCCAGGATTTTCAAGAAACTGCTTATTTTGCTCTCAATCAATGCAGATAAAGCATTCGACAGGGTCCACTGGTCCTTCATACGAGCGACCATGGAACATATCGGCCTTGACCTCCATGCTTAGCTGGATTTCTGCTCTCTACTCACGACCTTCTGCAGCTGTAAAAGTTAACGAGACCAGGTCTGATTTCTTTGACATAACGAATGGGGACACGGCCCCCTCTCACCCCTGATATTTATACTGACCTTGGAACCCTTCCTCTGCACGGTCCGTGATGATCCTAACATCACCAGTTACCGTAGATCCTTAGGGGACCATAAGTTGGCAGCATTCGCTGATGACCTGATCTTTTTTCTTACAGACCCACTCACCTCTCTACCGAACCTCCTAAAGGCTTTACAGGTGTATGGGACTTTGTCCCATTTCAAAATGAACTTTGGAAAATCCTCTGCCCTTAACATCTCTGTGGACTCTGGCGTGATCCGGAGCCTCCAGCTTTCTTTTCCCTTCCAGTGGGTATCAACGGCAATTAAATACTTAGGCACCAACATCATTTCTAACCTGTCCAAACTATATGAATCCAACTTTGAGCCATTTTTTATCAAACTGAAGGAGGACCTGGTGCACTGGCATTCTTTAACCCTGACATGGTTTGGCCGTTGCAATGCCCTCAAAATGACAGTGCTACCTTGGTTCAACTGCAAGCCCTTCCTAAACGGCTTCCGCCACTTTTCTTTCGCACTATTGGCTCTCAGTTCCGGAAATTTGTCTAGTCACATCAGAAACCACGTCAGACGCTGCAGAGACTATTTCTACTGAAGATCTCAGGGGGCCTCCCTCTTCCGGATATTCGGACATATTATAGGGCCGCTCATCTCAACAGGATTGTTGATTGGCATTGAAATGCGGAGGCCAAGCTCTGGGTCTCCATGGAATTGGAAGACTCTTGGGGTATGGCTCTGAGTTGGTCATGGATATCATCCCCCATACCTAGAGAGCTGTGCGTACATCTAACCTTGGGCAGTACTTTACAGATTGCTCTGGAAACTTTTAGAAACTCTTCAATTTCTCCACGTCCCTCGTCCATGATTCCCATCTCAGGTAATTCATTCCTGGTCTTCAGGGTGGGCAGTTTTGTCATCTGAAAGCTCAGGGCTATACTCACTTGACGGACTTACTCACATCCACAGGGACCTTGATTTCCTCTGACCTACCCCATCTTATTGACCCTCCTCTGGACTTTTGGGGTGGCCTTCAACTGCACTTTTTTCTCCGACGTTGCTCCCATACCCCAGGTATCTTACGCCCACTCACTTGTTTTGAATCACTATGTCATAGAAGGGAACCGATAAGTCATTCTCCCTTTTTGCTATATTCCTCCCTGATTCACCCTGGAGAAGAACATGTCCCTCCATTTCTCACTAAATGCGAAACTGATCTGGCTCTGAGTTTTACTCCTGCCCAAAGACTAAAGATTCTCCATTTTGCACAAAAGCCATCCATTGCCACGCGGGTACAGGAGACTAGTTATAAGATCCTTACTCGATGGTACAGGTTCCCCACCCAACTTTACCACATGTTCCCCCAGGTCCCAGACTCCTGTTGGCGTTGTGGCACAGTGGGTGGGACTCTGCTCTACATTTTTTGGCAATGTCCCAAACAGTTTTGGCAAGATGTCACCGCTATCATTAAACAACTTACAGCTGTCGATCTGCATGCTAACTCGGTGGCCTGTCTATTGCATTTGACGAAACAACCTATAAAAAAATTATAAATCTTCTCTAACAATGTAACTCCTAAATGCAGCGAAGGCCTGCATTCCGCTTTCCTGGAGAGATTCTGTTCCCCTATGAAGGCTCTGTGGTTCGCTAAAGTCAAAACATACGAGACATGGAAGAACTCACAGCCACACTGCGTAACACGGAAGAGTTGTGTACGGAAACATGGAGGCCGTGGAATTATTTTGTGTATAGCGATACCTACCTCAATGAGCTCTCCACCGCCCAGTGAACTTCCGACTTCTCTTCCCCCCTACTCTCCCAACCCCCCCTCCTTTTTTTTTTTTCCTCTACCTGTCGGTCCTCTTCCCTGTTTCTTTTTCCTTTGCGTCCCTTTCCTGGTCCTGTTCGCTCTCCCTTAGCTCTGCTTTCATTCTCTTTCCTCCCTGTTCCTCCCAACTACATGATACTAGATGAGTGGAACCTTTTTGAACCACTCATGGTCTTCCACTTGCCGACATGCATAACCTCACCATGTGTGCCATTTCTTGTTTCATTTTTTGTCAGCCATCCATATATTGAAGTTTCTATTGTCAATGTACTAAGCTGCATATTTTTATTGTATATGTTTTTCTATGACTCTTTTATACTAATAAAGGAATTACAAAAAAAGAGTTTCCTTCACTGGAACTAAGGGGCCAAGCCCAACCCCTGAAAAACAACCCCACACCATAACCCCCCCTCCACCAAGTGATTTGGACCCATGCACAAAGCAAGGTCCATAAAGACATGGATGAGCGAGTTTGGGGTGGAGGAACTGGACTGGCCTGCACAGAGTCCTGACCTCAACCCGCTAAAACACTTTAGGGATGAATTAGAGCAGAGACTGCGAGCCAGGCCTTCTCATCCAACATCAGTACCTGACCTCCCAAACGCACTTCTGGAAGAATGGTCAAACATTCCCATAGACACACTCCCAGAAGAGTTGAAGCTGTTATAGCTGTAAAGGGTGGGCCAACTCAACATTGAACCCTACAGAGTATGGCTGGGATGCCATTAGAGTGTTACTAAACCCAGTAATCTGAAAATAGTTCATCTGCCCCCCACAGTGCCCACAACTTTTAAATCTTCCTTTTACATTAAAATATTGCCACTATATACCTTTTTGGCTGATCTGTATACCACGGTCAGTGATAAACTGCACAGTTTCTTCAGTGTTGAGCCTCTAGGAAGGTAGAGATTTCCACTTCAGGGTGTATACACGCCCACATGTGTGATGTCAATATCATGTGACCTGGCTAGCTCTGATCAACAAGTAAATATTCTCTCCAGCATAAAAGACACAACTGAGCATGTGCAGGTTGGCTACTCTGCCTGTGTTCGCTGACTTTCCCGAGATAGACAGTGCAGGAGAGAAGGATCTGTGCAGGAGGAAGGATCTGTGCATACAGGATAAAACATCCTATTTACACAATGCAGAGGATTAACCCCTTAAATTCCACATTGAGTATAACAACCAAGCTATGCTGCATATACTGACAGATTTTACTTTTGTGGGTTTAGTACAGGTGTGTTGTGTCTAGTACAGGTGTCTGATGATAGGAATGTTGTACAATGTACAGTGCCTTGAAAAAGTATACCCGTTAAGATTTTTTATATTTTGTCACATTACAACCAAAAACGTAAATGTATTTTATTGGGCTTTTATGTGATAGACCAACACAAAATGGCACATAATTGTGAAGTGGAAGGAAAATAATAAATTAATTTCAAAATTGTTTACAAATAAATACCGGTATGTGAAAATTGTTGCATGCATTTGTATTCAGCCCCCTTTACTCTGATCCCCCTAACTAAAATCTAGTGGAACCAATTGCCTTCAGAAGTTACCTAATTAGTAAATAGAGTCCCCTGTGTGTAATTGAACCACTTCAGCCCCGGAAGATTTGGCTGCTCAATGACCAGAGGACTTTTTACAATTTGGCACTGCGCTGCTTTAACTGGTAATTGCACGGTCATGCAACGCTGTACCCAAACTAAATTTGCGTCCTTTTTTCCCACAAATAGAGCTTTCTTTTGATTGTATTTGATCACCTCTGCAATTTTTATTTTTCGCGATATAAACGGAAAAAGACAGAACATTTTGAAAAAAAATGATATTTTCTACTTTTTGTTAGAAAAAAAAAATGCAATAAACTAAATTTTAGTCATACATTTGGGCCAAAATGTATTCAGACACATGTCTTTGGTAAAAAAAAATTGTCAATAAGCGTATATTTATTGGTTTGCGCAAAAGTTATAGCGTCTACAAACTAGGGTACATTTTCTGGAATTTACGCAGCTTTTAGTATATGACTGCCTATCTCATTTCTTGAGGTGCTAAAATGGCAAGGCAGTGCAACCCCCCCCCCCCCCAAATGACCCCATTTTGGAAAGTAGACACCCCAAGGAAATTGCTGAGAGTCATGTTGAGTCCATTGAATATTTTATTTTTTTGTCACAAGTGATTGATAAATGACAAAAAAAAAAAAACAATTACACAACGTTGTCACTAAATGATATATTGCTCACACATGGCATGGTTATATGTGGAATTACACCCCAAAATACATTCTGCTGCCTCTTCTGAGTATGGGGATACCACATGTGTGAGACTTTTGGGAGCCTAGCTGCGTACGGGGCCCCGAAAACCAAGCACCGCCTTTAGGATTTCTACGGGTTTAAATTTTTGATTTCACTCCTCACTACCTATCTCAGTTTCTAAGGCCATAAAATGCCAAGATGGCACAACCCCCCCCCCCCCCCAATGACCCCATTTTGGAGAGTAGACACCCCAAGCTATTTGCTGAGAGGTATGTTGAGTCCATGGAATATTTTATATTTTGCCACAAGTTGCAGGAAAACTACAAACTTTTTTTTTTGCACTAAATGATATATTGCTCAAACATGCCATGGGAATATGTGAAATGACACACCAAAATACATTCTGCTGCTGAGTACGGAGATACCACAAGTGTGAGACTTTTTGGGAGCCTAGCCATGTAAAGGCCCCCGAAAACCAATCACCACCTTCAGGCTTTCTAAGGGCGCAAAATGGTGTTTTCACTTCCTCACTACCTATCACATTTTCGGAGGACAGGAAATGTCAAGATAGCACAACCCCCCCCCCCCCAAATGACCCCATTTTGGAAAGAAGACACTTCAAGCTACAGTGGGGCAAAAAGTATTTAGTCAGCCACCAATTGTGCAAGTTCTCCCACTTAAAAAGATGAGAGAGGCCTGTATTTGTCATCATAGGTATACCTCAACTATGAGAGACAAAATGTGGAAACAAATCCAGACAATCACATTGTCTGATTTTTTAAAGAATTTATTTGCAAATTATGGTGGAAAATAAGTATTTGGTCAATATCAAAAGTTCATCTCAATACTTTGTTATATATCCTTTGTTGGCAATGACAGAGGTCAAACGTTTTCTGTAAGTCTTCACAAGGTTGTCACACACTGTTGCTGGTATGTTGGCCCATTCCTCCATGCAGATCTCCTCTAGAGCAGAGATGTTTTGGTGCTGTCGCTGGGCAAAACGGACTTTCACCTCCCTCCAAAGGTTTTCTATGAGGTTGAGTTCTGGAGACTGACTAGGCCACTCCAGGATCTTGAAATGCTTCTTACGAAGCATTTGTGTCACATTTTGTCTCTCATAGTTGAGGTATACCTTTGATGACAATTACAGGCCTCTCTCATCTTTTTAAGTGGGAGAACTTGCACACTTGGTGGCTGACTAAATACTTTTTTGCCCCACTGTATTTGCTGAGAGGCATGTTGAGTCCATGGATTATTTTATATTTTGCCACAATTTTCGGGAAAATTACATTTTATTTTTATTTTTTTACACAAAGTTGTCCCTAAGTTATATATTGTTCAAACATGGCATGGTTATATGTGGAATTACACCCCAAGATTCTCTTGAGTATGGGATACCACATGTGTGAGACTTTTTGGCAGTCTAACCACGTACAGGACCCCGAAAACCAATCACCACTTTCAGGCTTTCTAAGGGCGTACATTTTTGATTTCACTTCTCACTGCCTATAAACGTTTCGGAGGCCATGAAATTCCCAGATAGCATAAAACCTCCTCAAATTACCCCATTTTGGAAAGTAGACATGCCAAGCTATTTGCTGAGAGGCATGTTGAGTATTTTGCAGATCTTGCTTTTTGTCACAAAGTTTTGAAAATTGAAAAAAGAAAAAGAAAAACATTTTTCTTTTCTTTCTTCATGTTCAAAAACAAACAAGAGCTGCAAAATACTCACTATGCCTCTTAGAAAAAACCTTGGGGTGTCTACTTTCCAAGATGGGGTCATTTGGAGGGGGTTTGTGCTATCTGGACATTTCAGGGCCCCCGTAACTGTGATAGGTAGTGAGGAGTAAAATCACAATTTTATGCCTTTAGAAAGCCTGAAGGCAGTGATTGGTTTTTGGGGTCCTGTACACGGCTAGGCTCCCAAAGTCTCACACATGTGGTATCCCCATACTCAGGAGAAGCAGCAGGGGTGTAATTTCACATATGCCCATGGCATGTTTTGTTTGAGCAATATATCATTTGCACTTTGTGCAAAATATATAAAAAACATGCCTGGAAAAGAAAAACACTTTTTTAATTTTAATGCACTAAAACACACTATATTGCCCAAATGTTTGATGAAATAAAAAAGATGATCTTATGCCGAGTACATGGATACCAAACACGACATGCTTTCATGCTTTAAAATTGCACACAAACGTGCAGTGGCAACAAACTATATACATTTTTAAAAGCCTTTAAAAACCTTTACAGGTTACGGCACAGTGGTGTAGTGAGTAGCACTCTTGCCTAGCAGTAAAAAGGGTCGCTGGTTCAAATCCCAACCATGACACTACCTGCCTGGAGTTTGCATGTTCTCCCTGTGCCTGCGTGGGTTTCCTCTGGGTACTCCGGTTTCCTCCCACACTCCAAAGACATGCTGGTAGGTTCATTGGCTTCTGTCTAAATTGGTCCTAGTATATGAATGTGAGTTAGGGACCTTAGATTGTAAGCTCCTTGAGGGTAGGGACTGATGTGAATGTACAATGTATATGTAAAGCACCATAAATAATAATAATACATTTTTAAAAGCCTTTAAAATCCTTTACAGGTTACCACTTTAGATTTACAGAGGAGATCTACTGCTAAAATTACTGCCCTCGATCTGACCTTCGCGATGATACCTCACATGCATGGTGTAATTGCTGTTTACATATCACACCAGACCGACGCTTGCATTCACCTTTGCTTTTTTATTTTATTTTTAAACTGTTATCTGTTTATTTTTATTGTTATCTCAGGGAATGTAAAAACCCCCTAAGATAACAATAGGTAGTGACAGGTACTCTTTTTTGAAAAAATTGGGGTCTATTAAACCCTAGATCTCTCCTCTGTCCTCAAAGCATCTGACCACACCAAGACCGGTGTAATAAAAGTCTTTTCCAATTCCCCAATGGTGCTGTTTATATCCGGCGAAACCTTCTGGTCTCCGATCAGCTCTATGGTCAGCTGGCGGAACCACCGGCTGCATTTTCGGGTTCCCTGTTGGGACAGTTAAGCCTGCAAAAGACATGGAAGATGGTGGGGGGGGGACGTTCCCTCCCACTGCTTGTACCCCTCATCCACCCACTTCTAATGATGGGCACCATATTTTTTTAAACTGTGGTGGTGAAATCACCTCCTACAGTGCTGGAGTCGCTGATTTTCGTATAGTGAGAGCAAATGCTGTTGCTGTCAAGATAAATAAATCAGTGCTGCAGCTGAATAGCGTACCTGAAAAGCAAACAATGGTAACAATAAAATAAAATAATAAAATATTAACGCAATAAAACAACTTGATTTATCTGTGCCTAAAAAATATATGCCGAAGCATGGGGGCAATCCGCCCCTAATTTTAGGAGCAAATTGCTCCTCCCCCCCGCCCCAATGCTTTGGAATATATGTTGTTTTTTTTAACTGTGGTGGTAAAATCACCTCCTACAGCGCTGGAGTCCCGGCTTTACGTATCGTGGGAGCAAATGCTGTTGCTGTCAGGATAAATAAACCCGTGCTGGAGCTAAATGGCGTACCTGCTAAGCAAATGATGGTTAACAATAAAACAACAATACAGAGAACAAAGTAACATTACAGTACAATAAAAAAAATTCAATAAAACAAAGTAACATTACAGTATAACAGTAAAATATACCATACCTGCAAATACACTAAAACATAGTAAAAATAAAACATTACAGTTCTAAAATACAGTAACAATAGAGAGAGAACAATAGATATAGAACAATAGAGAGCGAACAATAGAGCGGACAATAGAGAGAGAACATAAGAGAGAGAACAATAGAGAAAGAAGAAAAATAAAACCACAACTCTCTCCCCTCCGCCCTCCCTAGTCACATGATGGGGGCAGGGCCTGATCTCGGTGCATCGGCGTCATGTTCAGGCACGCTTCGCGTGTGGCGTCTTTTGATGACGCCGAGCATTAGCGTGCCTGCTTCTCCACCGCACGCTGCAGCGGAGGTGGGGGGGGGGGTACCTACCGAGGCACTTAGTGCCCCAGGTGGGCAGTTCTCCCACCCCCTAGAAACTGCTTAGTTGGCGCTGCATGACGTAGGCAGGGACCCACCCAGAACCGGGGATACATCAGCCGTGCTCGGCTGACAGCTCACTTTTTTCTAACTCTCACAGGGAAGGGATCACTTTGTGATACACTTTCACTACACAAGCAATGGTAGGTTTATTCATGTTCTGTATTGACACATTTTCCTCTCTCTTTGCATCTGCTGTTCCCGTTCTTTCATCAATCTAGCTTCACATATGTCTTTGGGCTTTTTTTTTTTTTTTTGCTTACTTGCACACTCTCTATAGATGTGCTATTTTATTTCACTTATTCTTTGTACACAGTGTTGCCAACCAGATTGAAATTTTCTGGCAAAACACCCAAAATTTCCTGGCACAGCCAAGTTTTTATTGGCATTTCCAAAAATTACAAAATTACAGTTTTAATTGCAAATTTTAGTATTTAGGCTACAAACAGGTACAATATGCAATTAGTAATGTGATTTAAGGTAGATATTATGGCAAAAACATATTTCTTATTTTATTTTCGATATAGTAAGTGAGTAGCTCAGGGACAGGACTCAGGAGGGCAAGGAATTAGAGTAGGAAGGCACACACACAAGACTCTCACAGTGACAATGACAGAAGTGTGCAGCAGCACAGATGATGATGACTTCTCACAGTGGCAGTTTCCAAGCCAGGTGGTCCCTTCAGTCCACTCCAGTCTTAAGAGCATTGACAGTGCCACTCCTGACCTGCCCTGCAGATCCACACACGAGGCTCTGGCCGCTCTGCTTGGCTCCCTTGCACCATGACATCACACAACATGCTCGGGCACCGCCTCCACCAGAACTGCCCGAATACACTATGGCAGGCACTTGGATGGTCTCAGCCGGCTCTGGACCGGGCCGAACATCACAGCCATATTTTTTACTGGCAACTTTTTCCTTTTACTGGCATTTACTGACAGGAGAAAATTGCCTGTTTTTTACTGCCTGCCAGTAAAAAATACTGACAGTTGGCAACACTGTTTGTACACCTCTTCACACACACATTTTAGCCTCATTTGGGTGATCATTTTACACTCACTTCACTCACTCACACATACACAATCCCTCTATGGGAATACACACATGTTTCAGTTTGTTCACAACACATTTTGCTCACTCTTAGTTCATGGTACTATATATATATATATATATATACATTTCTTTATACTTTCACATTTATTTACAGGTCTTGGTCAAACATGCACACTAAGTATTTATTGGATATGTGGTGCAGCTGTCTTTGCCCCCCGCGGCTGCTGTTCCCCTGGTCTCTTCTCCGGTCATCTACCCCGGGGGGGCGGGTGGTACCCTGCCTCAACCCCCCCGAGACAACTTTTTTGAGATCACCATGCTTTTCCCATACTGGAGCAAGGCATTACTTACAGATTAGTCTGTGAGTATTTTTTATAAGCGCGTGTCCTTTGTTACTCTTTTTGCTTTTGAGGGCTCTGTTCGGTAGTAGTTACTATATCTGTTTAGATTTCCTAGTATACACATGCATCTTACCCCTGATGATTGGCAGCATAAAGCCATGAAATGCGTTGGGTTAACAACTTATGGTGCCCAGATATATTTTTACCTCAATCATGTATTTAAACAACAGCATTATTAATTGTCTGTATATTTAATATGTAATTTATGATCTGTAATTTGATTTTGAATTTTCTTTTTTCTGTATTTGTCATATCAATTATGTGCAAATAAACATTATTAATATTATTACTAATATCATGTTTAAACTTTTTCATGATTATATTTCAAATGATATATATTATTTTATTTAAAAATACCACAATCAATAATTGTGCCTGTGATTTAGCGCAAACCAAAATGAACAATAAATATTCAAATAAATAAGCATAAGTATTAAATAAATAAATAAATCAGATAGTCCATAAAGTGAAAATCCGTGACTGTAGTGCAAATCAATCAAGTGGATCAGATAAGTGAATAATCTATACAGTGATAAATCGAAAGTGTAAAGTGCGTTGATAGTAGATCTCGTGACTTTCGTGATGTTGGATACCCACTAGGGGCTCCCAGAACTCTCACCTTACTGACATTAAAATAATGCCTTTATGTATCCATTCAGGACTGTGCTGGTTCCAATCCCAACGGTGTAGTCGTTCTGGTGCGTCTATGGGGAGATGGCGTTCCTTCCAGTGAATGGACTCCACATATGGGGGATAATCAAAAAGGAGGATACTCCAATAGGGTGATATCGTTTAAAGCCGAAGATTTTATTTAAAATATCTGCTTACATAGAGGTAGCGTTGAAACAGCAATTCAAACAGTGTGTTTACAATCCCCGCTACGTCACTTCCGGTCCGCGCTGTTGTGTATGTATATATTATTTTATTATATCATTTATTCATTCATTATGATTACAAACATTGTAGACTACCCCATGGCGATTATGACATTAAATTATATTAAGATTAATTATTTTTAAACTCTTATCAACTACAATGACATGCCTCATGTAAAGTCCTACCTCCATTTTCCACAACTTTTTTTGGCTTTTTTATTTTATTTTTTTGTGTTTTTGTGTGTTTTTCTTACTTTTTTTTTGCACTTTTACATAAACTGTAAACGTTCCAGATGAGGGTCTCTCAAAATGTGATGGCCATTTCATCTTTTGAGACCCTGTGTAAGTGTGCCCTAGGACTGTGCAATGCTGTACCCTACGCTAATACTCCACTAGTGTGTGGTAGCGTTCGAAACATTCACCAATGCAAAGACCAGGTTGGTCAGGACAGGAGGGACAATAAAAGCGGGTGTCACGCCTATTTATAGGGCTGGGAGATTTTCTAAATAAAAAAAATCTTTGATTCTCTTAAAAAAAACTAGATTCACGATTCGAATCAAGGTTTTTTTTTCTTTGGAAACCGCGCCGGTCCCGAGGCGCTGCGGACATGAGCTTTTAGGCGAGGCCGCGGCTTCGGCCTAGTCCGTGTCTTCCGGCCTCGCGGACTAGGCCGAAGCCGCGGCCTCACCTAAAGACTCCTTGCCCGCAGCTCTTCAGGCCCGGCGCGGTGTCAGCGCCGGTCCGGAGGAGCTGCGGGTATGAGTTTTTAGGCGAGGCCGCGGCTTTGGCCTAGTCCGCGAGGCCGGACGACACGGACTAGGCCGAAGCCGCGGCCTCGCCTAAAAGCTCATGTCCGCAGCGCCTCGGGACCGGCGCGTTTTCCAAAGAAAAAAAAAACTCAATTCGGAGACCGTCATAGGTTTCCAATCTCTGGCAAGGGTCAACTGGGAATTAGCAGCGATGAATTGACCAGTATACAAATTGCTTTGGTCCACAATAGATCTATAGAGATCTTACGTGAAAAACAGCGAATAAAAATCAAGTGATGTAAAATCAACTGTTTCCACCTGAATTCCGGGTTGACCAGTGAATGGGGGAAGTACGGTTGCTGCAGAAGTGGTGGGCTCCCAATTCGGATTGGCAAATGCAGCAGGGAGGGCACTATGGGCTCGATGGGCCTGTCTTTGTCTTCTTGGTGGCTGTGGGACACTAGTTGTGCTAGCCACCTCACCAGCTTGAACTGCACTTATGGGACTCGCCACATCACCAAGTGTTACTGCAGTACTGGATGTACGACCAGGATGTACTAGGCCGCTGGTGCTTGCCAGTTCACCAGAAGGATGAGCGGCACTAGTACTGGCTCTCTACTCCATACGAGAGCCCAGCGGTTCTGGCACCTCAACAACAGGAGAAGAACAGGGTCGGGTACGCCTGACCTTGGCAGGGATCACTACTCCGTCGTCAGAGCTATCTGTCAGGGTGCCGCTGCTGTCTACAGGTTCGTATTCTGAGCCTTAATCTGACAGATGGGTAAGTTCCTCTTCACTCTCATCTGTCATGCTCAGAAACGTGTAGGCCTCTTCACTAGTGTACCTATGATTGGACATTTTGGCATCTAAATTTACTGGTACAACTAGTGAGACTCACAGCAAAAAAGAGCACCTGACTGTGAGAGACTGCTTCAAACGCTACCAAAAAAAACAAAAACTGTTAGCGTTCGCAGGGATCAGGCCTGACTCTGCAAATGCTGCAGTTATGTGTTTAGTGTTTTTTGTAAGTGACAGTGATCGATTGATACTGCACTTGGGTGGGGTGGGCTGGGCGGGGCTGGGTGGAGGGGCTAAACGCAGGAGCTAGCAGGTATCTGGGCTGGTCCCACTAACGCTGCGTTTTTGTGAACCCTAAACTATTGGGGACGCTAGTATAGATCTGATCAGATCAAAGATATGATCTGATAGCAGACACTATACTACTAAGGGAGGTGTATGGTGCGTGCGTGGGTTAGCGCTACTGGCACTAATTTGACGCTGCCTGAGGTGACGCAGACCCTAACTGATGCTAAAACGTAACTGATATCACCCGCCAGGTGATCAGGGGGTGAAACCTTTTATCAGGTAATGTACAGCGGGGGCCCTGATGCTATAAAAAAAGAACTAACTAACCAGCATCATCTGTGACACTAATACGGTGATCACTGGTGACAGGGGGTGATCAAGGGGTTAAACCTTTATCGGTGGGTGAAATGTGTGCCTCCGTGTACTGTATCAGTGCAGTGTTGGTGCAACTCACGTTTGGATGTCCCCTCTCTTCTCTCTAGAATGGAAAAGAATTCCAGAGAGGGAGATGACATCACTTCCCCTGCCTGTGTTTACACTTACAGGCAGGGGTATCATTTCATTCGTCAGAACCGATTAGCATATCCAGGCCAGAAATCATTGGCCTGGACCTGGAGACTGGTCGGTTGTGAGACTAATCCAATCATCGCAGCCGCACGCCCAACATAAGGTAACATTGTTTCGCCCTGCGGCGTCTGGTCGGGAACTGGTTAAAGCGGAGTTCCGCTGAAATTTTTTTTTAAAGTCAGCAGCTACAAATACTGCAGCTGCTGACTTTTAAAATAAGGACACTTACCTGTCCAGGGCAGCCACGGTGTCCTCACCCGACCTGTCCCTAGGCTCCGGGTGCAGGCACTGGCATCTTCAGTAAGAGAATCAGGAAGTGAAGCCTGGTTCCCTACTGCGCATGCGCCTTCTGAGTGGTCTCTGCTGTCTTCTGGGACCTGTGTGTCTCCCAGAAGACAGCGGGGGGACGGAGGAGGGGCCGGACATGGCGTAGATCCCTGCAGATTCTGCAGCAATCTTTCGCTGGGAGTGGAAGCAAATACCTGTATTAGACAGGTATCTGCTGCCCCCTGAAAGGTGCCAAATGTGACCCCCGCAGGGGGGAGGAATCCAAAAAGCGGAAGTTCCATTTTTGGGTGGAACACCACTTTATCAAAGGTATTACCCAAAAAGGAAGCGCTATCTTTCACCTATGTGAACGTGTCCCAAACCTCCAGAGTGCACAAAACCAGAATGAACTGGCTGGTTTATAAAGGGCTCTAAGTAATGACTAAAAATTAGCTTAATGTGCCACACCTGGAGCAATGCATGACACTCCAGGATGTGCCCTCCCTCTCCCACCCAACCGCCAATCAAGGTCCCCATCGCTGCACCGCCACACCCACACACTAGATGGTGGCACACGGGGGGCGTTGCATCTGACATGACATGTTGTTGCTCTCTGTGTTGGCATTCCTATTCACCTTCTCTTGTCTTGAGCATTTGATCTCCGGTGCTTAAAGCATTTAACACATGAGGTCAGTACTGACATTAATACATATGTACTTGTACAGACTTGGTCGCTGTATCTTGCATAAATGTATAGTGTTGTGTGTATAATCATGATCTTTGTATCAATCTTATAGATTGTTCATAGTTGTATAGAAGCCTTTCAGCCCCTCCCTCTTTCCCTGAGAAGACCCTCACTCCATATGTCGAAACGCGTTGGGTTTCATCTGTCTGTTTGAAAGTTGGTTTGGACCTCTTCCATTTTTCATGTTTCAATCCCATGTGTTAATAATCCCAGTGTTATCATGTGTTTTAGCTTTCTGATATATGATATAAGCTATTTGTTCCAATAAACTTTCTACTTTTACAAATATAGTCTTTTTGAGTGTTCATGGTCTTAAAAGTCTCATTTTTTGAGGAAACCTTCTTTTACATATTGTACGGGATGTGGACCTGAACCTCTCCTTCCCCATCCAATTAGTCTTAACCATTTTCTGTCCAGGGCTTTATCGTAGAGATGATTAAGCCCTGCTATGAGTGAAATGGGTTACAGGGCTGGCCACAGGCAGAAGGTCAACAGTGTGTGCTGTATGCTGCTTACTTGTTCAATAAAGCCAACTGGAAGTTATCATCGGTGTGGGACGCATTTCCTTTGAGTTTGATAGAAAAATGCCTGTTGATCTGCCAGAAATGCAGTCAAATCTAGGAAAGTAACCCTCAACCTTGCAGTGCCCCTCCCTCCTTTACACTGCAACAGTTTAATTACTTGCTTAGTCTAGGAACAGAGGATTAAGGAGCAAATATGTAACTTACCCCTGGCTCCAGTAAAATCCCTCCAGTGCTGCAACTGGTCCCCCGCAGCTGCTCTGTAAGCTGCGACCGCCTCAGACCACACTCCAGCCTCCTCAGCATAGCATACATGGCTAATGTTTCCTTTACAGTACGCATTGACTCTGAGGACCCACCCACAGCTTGCAGCTTTGAGCGAACCTTTTCATCTCTCCTTAAGGTATAATAAGCAATTAATCCTTTAATATTCTGATCAGTTCAAGAGGTTTTTTTTGTCATAAAGGAAGGTACGAACATTATATATTTCTGGCACTTCAACAGTTATTTTTCTGTACTTGCAGCATGTTTAACCATTTGAGTCCCCAGCACCAGTTTGAAATGACACTGGGATAGCGGTTATTCATCTCAGCACCTTTTTAAAATGTTGGCTGGTTCCAGTAGCTACTGTGGGCTGCTGCCCCTGCTAGAGCTAGAACTGGAGGCTGTCTGTGATAGCCAACATCCAGCTCTAAGCCCAGGAGCTAAAACAATTAGCTTCTGGGCTTCTTCTAATGCTTCTAGAGATTGCTCCATAGGAGTATTTTACATTGGGAGTGCAGTAACATTATGACTATGGAGGCTGGGACAGAGCTGTTACAGCTCTATCCAGCATTTTCCTACAGCAATAGATCACTTTTTTAATCTATTGAAGGCTGATTGCACACAGCGATTGGTAACTATTAGAATTCATCTGCTGCTGCACAGCTCCATGGGGTGTTTGTTTAGCTGTAGTCACCACTGATCAGATACCCCACCCCCCATCCTTGAAGAAAAAACTTAAATTACAAAAAATAGTAAAACTATTGGAAAATTAAAGTACTATACAGTATATGCATTGTATATATATTGTGACATTATGAAAGCCGAGGTGATTGATGGATGGTATATTTCACCTCGCATGCGTTCATTTGCTGAGGTGGAATTGGGTCAGGGTTTTACCAGCCACCTTTGCCGGAGTTGGTTCCGGACCAGATTTTGCTGTCCACTTGTGTCCACCAACAGGTGGTATAAATAAAGCAGGACTGGAGCAAAGAGTTGCTCTTGGCCTGGGACTCAGGAAGCCAAATACCTGAGAGAGCTGTTTATGGGAAATCTGCTTTGTAGGGGGAAAAGGTTGGCATGATCGTTGTTTTGTGGGTAACTGGGAGAAGCCCTGCACCCATGAGTTAGGAACCTGCAAATGTTCAGTTAGTGCCTAGATGGCAAGGATTTATTTTCTGTTTTTGTTTATTATTTTTATGCAACCTTTAAAAATAAACCTGGCTACAAGTCAGATTTTAAGAAACCTGCCATGTGGACTACCTTTTTTCTCAGGGAAGGTGATCCCCCTTGAGCTAACCCCTGACACATGGTGGAGGATGCGGCATCTTCCTGAACAAGTGGAAAGATGGAGGATGTGTTAAAGGCCCTGCTGCAGGCCACTGCAACCCAGCAGGAAACCAATCGCTAGCAGCAAGAAACCAACCGGCAGCAGAAGGAAGCCAACCACCAGGTCGCAGAGGCCACTGCAGTGCAGCAGGAGGCGAATCGCCAGTTTGCGGAGACCCTGGTGGAATTAAAGAAGGGGTCCATAGATCCATTGCCAGTAGAACAGAGAATGGTCCGTGCCGTGGGTGGGACTGCTAGCACACTTTCTAACAGGAGACCCCCAAAAGGCCTATTTTGACCTGGAACCAGATGGAGGATGTGAGACACTGAAAGCTGAGATTCTTGCACACCTGGGCATCACCAATGCAGTCTGGGCTCAGCGGGTGCATCGGTGGTCATACAGTGCTGACAAGCCACCCCGCTCCCAGATGTTTGACTTGATACACCTTACCAAGAAGTGGCTGCAGCCAGAGACTTTGCCAGGCCCCAAGATTGTGGAGCATGTGGTCATGGACCGTTACTTGCGCAGGTCCCTGCCACTTTGAGGAAGTGGGTCAGCCATGGGTACCCTAAGTCTGCAAACCATGTGGTGGACCTGGTGGAGAGATATACGGCTGCTGAGGACTTGTTGAACCCATCTGTGCCCCACCCCAATGTCTCTAGGGGTAAAAAAACACCCAGAGGATCTGGTAAGACTGTTCCAGGGTTCAAGGGCGTGGGGAAAAATTACAAGTCTGTTGCCACAGATAATGAGCATATGTGCTCAGGACCTGGAGACTGGCCAAATAGGTCAGGAAGGTCTCTGAGGCCCTTTAGAGGACTGGGTACAGAACACATAAAATGTTATCGCTGCCATGCGTTATGTGCAGAGGCGGCACTAGACTCTAGGCCTTAGGCAAAACTTAGACATGAGGCCTCACTCACTCCCATAATGGGAAAAATAAATCAAGGGATGAAAATGAACTGTATTAGGAGGGTACAGTATAGGGGAGTGGACAGTACAGGGGGTAGGTAAGTGGGCATAATAAAGATATATTTTCCTCAAGCAGAGCTGCACAGGGAAGCTGCTCTCACAGATCCTACCTATTCTGGTAGGCTGCCACAAAGAGAGAAATAAAGGGGGATGGGTGGAGAAAGGGAAAGAAGGAAAGAAGGAAAGGAAAGATGGAAAGGAAAGAAAGAGAAAGAAAGATGGAAGGAAAGAAAGATGGAAGGAAAGAAAGAGAAAGAAAGATGGAAGGAAAGAAAGATGGAAGGAAAGAAAGAGAAAGAACGAGAAAGAAAGAGAGAGAGAGAGAGAGAGAGAGAGAGAGAGAGAGAGAGAGAGAGAAAGAAAGGAAAGAGAGAAAGGAAAGAAAGAAAGAAAGAGAAAGAAAGAAAAGGAAAGAAAGAAAGAGAAGGAAAGAAAGAGAAAGAAAGAGAAAGAAAGATGGAAAGGAAAGAAAGAGAAAGAAAGAAAGACAGATGGAAGGAAAGAAAGAGAAAGAAAGATAGATGGAAGGAAAGAAAGAAAGATGGAAGGAAAGAAAGATGGAAGGAAAGAAAGAGAAAGAAAGATGGAAGGAAAGAAAGAGAAAGAAAGATGGAAAGGAAAGAAAGGGAAAGAAAGATGGAAGGAAAGAGAGATGGAAGGAAAGAGAAAGAAAGATGGAAAGGAAAGAAAGAGAAAGAAAGATGGAAAGGAAATAAAGAGAAAGAAAGAAAGAAAGATGGAAGGAAAGAAAGAGAAAGAAAGATGGAAAGGAAAGAAAGAGAAAGAAAGATGGAAAGGAAAGAAAGATGGAAGGAAAGAAAGAGAAAGAAAGACAGATGGAAGGAAAGAAAGAAAGATGGAAGGAAAGAAAGATGGAAGGAAAGAAAGAGAAAGAAAGATGGAAGGAAAGAAAGAGAAAGAAAGATGGAAAGGAAAGAAAGGGAAAGAAAGATGGAAGGAAAGAAAGATGGAAAGGAAAGAAAGAGAAATAAAGATGGAAAGGAAAGAAAGAGAAAGAAAGATGGAAAGGAAAGAAAGATGGAAGGAAAGAAAGAGAAAGAAAGATGGAAGGAAAGAAAGAGAAAGAAAGAAAGAAAGAAAGAAAGATGGAAGGAAAGAAAGAGAAAGAAAGATGGAAAGGAAAGAAAGAAAGAAAAGATAGAAGGAAAGAAAGAGAAGGGGGTGGAGAAAGAAGGAAGGAAAGAGAAAGAGACAAAAAGAATGGAAAGAAAGGAAGAAAGAAGGAAAGAAAAAGAAAAGAAAGAGAGGGGGATGGAGAAAGAAGGAAGGAAAGAAAGAAAGAGAGAAAGAAAGAAGAGATGGAAGGAAAGAAAGGGGAAAGAAAGATGGAAAGAAAGAGAAGAAAGGAAGGAAGGAAGGAAAGAAAGAGAAAGAAAGAGACGGGGATGGAGGAAGAAGGAAGGAAAGAGAAAAAGAAAGAACGACAAAAAGAATGGAAAGAAAGGAAGAAAGAAAGATGGAAAGAGAAAGAAAGAAAGATGGAAGAAGGAAGGAAGGAAGGAAGGAAGGAAGGAAGGAAGGAAGGAAGGAAGAAAGAAAGAAAGAAAGAAAGAAAGAAAGAAAGAAAGAAAGAAAGAAAGAAAGAAAGAAAGAAAGAAAGAAAGAAAGAAAGAAGAAAGAAAGAAAGAAAGAAAGAAAGAAAGAAAGAAAGAAAGAAAGAAAGAAAAAGAAAAGATGGAATGAAAGAAAGAAGGGAAGAAAAAGAAAGAAAGAAAGAAAGAAAGAAAGAAAAAGAAAAGATGGAATGAAAGAAAGAAGGGAAGAAAAAGAAAGAAAGAAAGAAAGAAAGAAAGAAAGAAAGGGGGATGGGGAAAGAATGAAGGAAAGAGAAAGAGAGAGACAAAAAGAATGGAAAGAAAGAAAGCGAGTGGGGATGGAGGAAGAAGGGAAGGAAAGATGGAAAGAAAGAGAAGGAAGGAAGGAAGGAAAGAAAGAAAGATGGAAAGAAAGAAAGATGGAAAGAAAGAGAAGGAAGGAAGGAAAGATGGAAAGAAAGAAAGAAAGAAAGAAAGAAAGAAAGAAAGAAAGAAAGAAAGAAAGAAAGATGGATGGATAGAAGGAAGGAAGAAAGAAAGAGAAAAGATGGAATGAAAGAAAGAAGGAAAGAAAAAGAAAGAAAGAGAGGGGGATGGGGGGGTGGGGAAAGAATGAAGGAAAGAGAAAGAAAGAGACAAAAAGAATGGAAAGAAAGAAAGAGAGGGGGATGGAGGAAGAAGGGAAGGAAGAGCATCCCCTACATCAGTGTACTCACTGGGAGGCAGGAGGGACTTGTCCTTTTCTGTTTGTTGGGCTTCAGCTTGAATCTACCCGCCTACACATCCCCTTCTCTGAGGCAGAACAGAGAACACTGCCGAGGAGAGTGGGCGGGGCAGACACAGGAGGAGAGGGCGGGAGGAGGAGGAGCAGAAGCTCTCTCTCCTCTTCTGTCTGGCTGTGCGTGCAGCAGGGGGAGGGGGGAGATCTGTCAGAACAGGCTCTACTGAGCGGCTCTCCCTGTATGTGATCCGGAGATGTAGGTGAGCTCCGATCTCACTCGCAGCCTGTATCTCTCCCTGTAGCAGAGCGAGGGGACTCGGGACTGTGTGATGGCAGAGATCTCTGCTGCTAAAAGAGGCGGCTCTCTAATTAGGTAAACTAGCCAGCTGTGTGAGGCCCCTATGACTGCGAGGCCTGAGGCCACCGCCTATTTCGCCTAATTAGAGAGCCGCCTCTAGTTATGTGTTTCTGTAATGGCTGGGGAACAGGAGGAGCTGGAATCTAGTCCCCAGCTTGAGGTTAAAGAACAAGAAATTAGCTCTGACTTTAATAGTGATAGTGGACAGAATGTGGTGCCTGACTTGGAAGTCAGGAAAGATGATTTTTGTACGGAACAACTAAGAGACTCCACACTCAATAGCCAGAGAAAATGTTAAAATGATTGATGGCGAATCTGTTGAACCTAATGTAAGGGTGTATTTTCCCTACATGGTTCTTAAAAATAACTTGCTGTATCAAGTGGTAAAGCAAGGGGAGGAGGAGGTAGAGCAACTAGTGGTTCCTAAACCTTATCGTCGGCTGGTATTATATTTAGCACATTGACATATAATGTATGGACACCTGGGTTTAGAGAAAACTAAGGAGAGAATAACCCAGAGATTCTTTTGGCCTGGGTTATATGCAGATGTCAAAGAATATTGTGAGTCATGCCCAGAGTGTCTGTATTCTGCTCCATCACCCCATTTTCGCAGTCCGCTGGTACCGTTACCGATCATTTAAGTGCCTTTTGAAAGAATTTGCATGGATCTGGTGGGACCAGTAGTAAAGTCTGCCTGGGGCTATGAGCAGATACTGGTAATACTGGACTATGCCACACGGTTTCCTGAAACCATTCCCTTGCGTAATACCTCAGCTAAGGTTATTACCAAAGAGCTTGTCCAGGTATTTAGTTGTGTGGGTATTCCAAAAATATTAATGGATCAAGGCACACCATTTATGTTCAGTCACTAAAGAATTGTGCAAGTTGTTCAAAATCTCCCATCTCTGTATCTCTGTCTACCACCCCCAAACTGATGGTCTTGTGGAGAGATTTACCAAAACGCTCAAAAGCATGTTAAAAAAAGATGGTGGACAAAGATGGGAGAAATTGGGATTTTTTGCTGCATACCTCATGTTTGCTATACAAGAGTTACCTCAGGTTACCTGTTTGAACTACTGTATGGTAGACATCCCAGGGAATTGTTAGATGTCGCAAAAGAAATGTGGGAGGGAGAGACCACGCCTTATAGAAGTGTCATTGAGCATATCTCTCTGATGCAAAATAGGATTGCCGCTGTAATGCCACTTGTACGGGAACATATGGAGCAAGCCCAGGAGGCCCAGAGAAGGGTTTAATCGGGGTGCCAAGACCAGAACCTGGGGATAGAATGCTGGTACTAGTCCCCACAGTTGAGAGTAATTTCCTAGCAAGGTGGCACGGTACCTTTGAAATTATGGAAAGGGTAGGGGAAGTAAACTACAAAGTTTACCAGCCAGGGAACAGGAAACCAAAACAAATATATCACGTTAATCTCTTCAAACCTTGGAAGGACAGAGAGACTTTGCTGGCAGTGCCAACTCCCAAAAAGGACATGGCCCCCATGACACCTGAGGTACCCATAACTGAAAACTTGTCAGTGGCCCAATAGAAGCAACGTTAAAGAGTTTGTGAGTAAGAATAGAGACTTTTTCTCTCACCTACCCAGACAGACCAGTGTTATACAGCATGACATAATTACAGAACCAGGTGTCTGTGTAAATGTAAAGCCCTATAGAATACCCAAGGCTAGGCGGGAGGCAGTTGCAAATGAGATAAAAAACATGCTAGAGTTTGGACGTGATAGAGGAGTTTCACAGTGACTGGTCAAGTCCCATAGTGTTGGTCCCAGAACCAAATGGAACTATAAGATTTTGTAATGATTTCAGGAAGTCGAATAGCTTGTCCAGATTTGATGCGTACCCAATGCCTCGGGTCGACAAGCTTGTTGACAGATTGGGAATTGCCCGGTACATAACTACTTTATATCTGACTAAAGGTTATTATTATTATTGATTACCCTTATCCCCCATACACACGATCAGAAATTCTGCCAGCAAAAGTCGGATGTGAGCTTTTGGTCAGAAATTCCGACCGTGTGTATACTTCATCAGACTTTTGCTGGCAGAATTCCAGCCAGCAAAAGATTGAGAGCAGGCACTCTATTTTTCGGTCGGAAAAAGTTCCGATAGGAAATTCTGATCGTCTGTACAAATTCCAACGCGCAAAATTCCTACGCATGCTCGGAAACAATTCGGCGCATGCTCGGAAGCATTGAACTTCATTTTCTCGGCTCCTCGTAGTGTTGTACGTCACCGCATTCTTGATGGTCGAAAGTTCAGAGAACTTTTGTGTGACCGTGTGTATGCAAGCCAAGCTTGAGCGGAATTCCGTCGGAAAAACCATCCAAGTTTTTTCTGAAGGAAAATCCGCTCGTGTGTACGGGGCATAACAGAATCTGCAAAAGAGAAGACGGCCTCTTCTACCCCTGAGGGGTCATTCCATTATAAGCGGATGCCTTTTGGTTTGCATGGTGCTCCTGCCTCATTCCAGAGAATGATGGACAAGACTTTGAGACCACATCGCCAATATGCAGCCGCCTATTTGGGCGATGTCGTCTGTGTAGGGAAATTTATGATCAGTGCTGTTTCACTAATATATATGTTTGATGTGTTAATACATTATATTGTGTATTCTTCTGTCAGCACTACAGAAGAAGTGAACAAACATGTTTGTCTCTTAAAATATATGTTGCCAGCAAGTTAAGATAAACATTCTGTAGAGTAAGCTGTTGTAGATGGTAATCACATTGTAAGCAGTAGTGTGAAGATGCAAGTCATTGTATGTGATGCGCTGATAACAATAAGTCACGGAATGTTAAGTCATCATTCTACGTCATCATAGCTCTGAAAAATATCGATAAAGCAGAAAAGCTAGGTGTGTCTACCATAGAATGGGTATAAAAGTAGGAAAGTTGTCATATTCTCTAGAGCACGGCTAAGGCACATTAATTTTGTGTATAGCTCTGTTCTCCATATATATATATGCAATAAAACTTTTGAATTTGGAGCCATTTTGTTTTCAGGTAATTAATCCTTTTACATCAATGGTGCCGTAGAAGGACCCGGATTGCCAAACTGAACACAGGATCTGTGGTCTATCTGACGTGCAACTGCAATGAGACAAGGGCCCAAGGGTGAATAAAAATGTTCTCCCTGATTGTCTGATTGATCTTGTACGGCGGGGGGAACACAGATCGTGTGTCAAAACGCAATCAAAAGAACCTGGGCAAAAGGGGTGATATTTTATGTCTTGTTTGTCTACTAACTTGAATGAATGGGTTCCTGAGCCATAGTCATTAGGGCTGCTGGTTGTAAGTCCTTCGGGATTTACGAAGAATTAGGCTGCGCTAGCTTCACGCCTGGTCAGTCCAACAGAGGTGTATGAAAGTGTGAGTGTGTGGGGAAAGTTGGGGTCTCAAGGTGAGGAGAACCCCTTTCCAAGCAAATGTGAAGAGTGAACATTATTGTCTGTTATATTAAACAGTTGTCTTTTTAACTAACGCAGAGTACTAAATTGTTTTAAGTGTGAATGAGAGGGTTGCCTAAACGTCAAAAGCTGGAAAGCCTGGGTTTATAGCCTAAGGTGAGGCCATACATGTATGTGCTGTTTTGATGCCTATGACGTCAACAGGTGCCCTCTGAGTGAAAGTGTATTGTCTAAATGTCATAAAACTATACTAATTATTGATACTCATGCATACTAATTGAAAGGTGTTAACAGCTACCCTGTATGAATGGGGTTTTTTTCTAACGGGGTTCATAGAGTAAAATAAGATTTTGCCTAAATGAATAGTACTGGTAATCTTTGTACAAATTCTTTACTTGTTTTTGAAATACTGACGGTTTTATTGGGGGCAATTGCTTGGTTACTATTAGCAATAATTGTGCTTAGACCAAGAGATAGAACCGTACCCCCAGAGCACAACACGCTAGAAGGGGGAGAATACATAAAATTGCATAACCTTGCTGATGTGTTCAAGCAATGAATGTGGGCAACTTGGGGTGTTAGTAGAAACCTTGTTCATCTGTTATATCATATTGTTTGTGGTGTGTATGCTGCTAAAGATCTGGAGAGATAGACAGCGTGGTTTCCCTGTGTGTGATCTCCAATTCATGCTATAACAAACTGTGCCACAAAAGTCCAGTATACAGCCTCATCCAAGTAGGGGGTGAGGACGTGCTTTCAGTGGAAGAGAGCACAAGGGGAGTATTGGCCAGCTCCCATAGGAAAGGAAAAGTAACTGGAACCTCACTGACGATCCAGTAATGGGGAATCAGGTGGGAGGAGGTGCTAAAGTTTACGGGGCGCCATTGACACCCCGGGAGGAAGTCAAGGCCCGCTATGGAAAGTGGGTAGTGAAGTACCTAAAGAAATGGCACAGTTTGGCAAAGGCAACGGATTGGCCGGTACCCATACAGGGAACATTTGATGTCAGAGTTTGGACAGCATTACACCATAACTTTAAGAGTAGGATGACTGAGCCTAATGAAGTTGCAGCATGGGCCAGATGGGAGGCAAGGGCATATGGGAAAACAGCTAAGGTCCTAGTTGCAACACTGCCCAAGGTATCGGAGGAAGAAGGTGAGTTATCAGAGGAAATGATTGCTAGTACACATATGTTAGCAAAAACACTCATCAGAAACCCAAGTAAGCCTGTCTCTGACCAACTAATATCTAGTAGTGGGTCCCCACCACCATATGTCACATCATCTACCCCTATTGGAACAGGTGCTATAGAAGCATCTGCGCCAATGAGAGAGGAGGTGATGCAAGGATATATACCAGACACACCTAAGGGTAAATATTGGTATCAGAAGCCAGGATGGAGTAGCATGCCTCCGTCCAAGTTGCTGAGTACAGAAGATTCGCCAGAGGTAAGTTGGCAGGATAAAAGTTTCCTAAGAACACCTGTCGGGATGACAACAATACAAGGTGTGAGTATGCAACAAGAAAGAATTTACCCACCTCTCCCCCCTGACTCAGATGACGAAGAAGTAATAACTTCTAAACAAGGGGGGACAGGGAGGTTATTACCAGTAAGAGAGCAGAGAGCTTATAATAAGAGTGAATTAACAGTGACTATAGTTCACCATATGCCCTGGACTCCTGGGAGATGAATACTTTCTTGAATTCAATCCCAAGCCTAGGCATAGTCCTCATCTGTTTGCTAAGCAGCTATGCAACATAGCTGCAAGCCACAGAGCAAATTGGGAGGACATGTTACGAATCATAAAGGGGGTGTCAGGAATAAGTGATGCTGACCTTATGATACAGGAGGCAAGGTTAGTAAAATCAGAATATTTAGGGGTCTTCAAACGGGACTCACCGAAATTGGCACTAGAAGAGTGTGAGAAATTGAAGGAGAGGATAGGGAAGATCTCTCCGGCAGCTTCCTGGAATAAGGTGAGTTCAATGACCCAAGAATGTAAAGAGGAAGTGCACCAATGCACTGATCGGTTTAGGAATGCAGTCCTTGAGACTGGGCAGGACCCAGATAGTCCAGCCTTGGCCTCAATGATTGTCACCATGTGGGGTACAGGTTTGAAAAAATCTGTTCAGGAAAAGTTAACCACCCGTTATCCTGAGTGGAAGACCATAAGCCTACAAGCTATGACCTCAGTGGCATCCCATATCCAAAAGAATATGGATGACACGGAGGCAAGAAAGCCACAAAAGGTGTTGCTCTCCTACCTCCCACCAAAAGAAGCCCCACAGGACGAAAAGGGGAGGGAGGGTGGGAGACCAAGAGCTATGGGTGTGTGTTTGAACTGCCAAAAACCTGGCCACATTGCTAAATTTTGCCGTGCACCCAGGAAAAGTGGCATGGATGCATGGGGAAAGAGGGATTGACGGGCAGAGGCCCCAGTGTGGTCAGTAATATCTGAAACTGATGGTAATGATGCTTTTGTAAAAAAAATTTTTGGCAGAACAAAATTGTAAGGTAGCTAAAGATAAGCTACAGTGGTGCCAGGAAAAAGTTGTTTTCCTGGGGCACTGTATCTTTAAAGGGGGTAAACACCTAACCTCAGAAAGGAAAGAGGTGATACGTTCATACCCCCTTCCAAAGAATCAAAGGTCTCTAAGAGCATTTTTGGGTTTGGTTGGTTACTGCAGACAATGGATCCCAAATATGTCCCAAATAGCTAAACCATTGTATGCTTTAACCTCAGGTAAGGTTGTGCATTTTGAATTGTCTGCTGAGGAAATACAGGCTATAGAGGCATTAAAGGCTGCTGATAAGCATAAACCTGTGGGATAATTTTCCCAGCCTCTTGATCCTGTAATCTCAACAGCAGCACCTTGTGTGAAAGCCACGGCAGCAGCAGCCATGTTAGTGGAGAAAACTGCTGAAATTGTGTTGGGGAACACCCTGATTCTCATGGTCCCCCATGCAGTGGAGCAGGTGCTGGGACATCTTAACACGAGACACTTATCTGCTGCTAGGTTAACTAGGTATGAACTGGCTTTGCTTACACCAAGTAATATCGTCATTAAGAGGTGTGATGTTTTAAATCCAGTCACTTTGTTACCCATTCGGCCTACTCCAGTGGAGTGGGTACATGACTGTTGTCACACAACTGAGGCCTACTATGAGCTCCCAGTGACGGTACAGAATTTTGCCCTGGAGAACCCAGAGCTGGAACTGTGGCTAGATGGTTCCAGGTATTACACTGAGAAAGGTTCTCCCGTCACTGGTTTGGCTGTGGTAAGTCAGAAGAAAGCAATTTTCCAGAGGGCTCTACCAAATCATTGTTCTGCCCAAGTGGCGGAGTTGGAGGCCTTGATAAAAGCGTGTGAATTGGCAGAGGGTAAATCAGTGAATATATACACTGATTCTCGTTATGCCCGCAGTGCTAAACATAATTTTTCTATTCTATGGAAAAGCTGTAATTTTTTGACATCTCAGGGCAAGCTTATTAAAAACTCTGCTCAGGTGAAGGCCCTACTTGAAGCTATCACTTTGCCCGCTGCAGTTGCAGTGGTCAAGGTGAAGGCTCGCACAAAAGCGTCTGATGCTGTTGCAATGGGTAACCAAAGGGCAGATGAGGCAGCTAAGGTAGCTGCCTTGCTCCCCCTGGTGGTGAGTGATGATGAAAGAGTATTTCCTAAAAGGGATACAGACACTCAAACCCTACAACAATTGCAGAGCACAGCATCTCGAGAGGTAATCAATAAGTGGAAAAAGAACAATTGTCATTACAATGAGGATATCGGTATTTGGCTCCATGAGGATGGGAGGCCTTGTGCCCCTCCTTCGATGTACCCTTCTCTTTGTTCAATGGCACATCTCCCTTCTCATGTAGCCAAAGGGGGGATGGTTGATCTGATATGGAAATTGTGGTATGCACCAGGCGTTGAAGAAGTAGCTAAACAGTATTGTCAGGCTTGCTTGATCTGTGCACAATATAATCCAGGGAAACGGGTAAAAACTCCTCAGGGTCACATTCCGAGGGCTCTATATCCCTTCCAGAGATTCAGATAGAGGAAGTCACTTTACTGGGCAGGTAATGAAAGAGGTACTTGAAGCCTTTTAACATTGAGCAACGCTTACACACTCTTTACAACCCCACAGCTAGTGGTAAGGTAGAAAAATACAACGGGCTACTAAAAGCCAAGTGGGGTAAAATTACAGCTGAGACAGGGCTAAATTGGCTCCAAGGGTTGTCTATAGCTCTGTTTGCATTGAGAACTACACCTAAACAAAAAGGGAAGCTCTCTCCCTATGAAATATTATTTGGGTCAGTACCAAAGACAGGTTTGTACTATCCACAGGCTTTAGCAAGATCATATGGGTCACTCACTGAATATGTCATCGGGTTACACAGGCATTTAAATTGATTGCACAAGAAAATATATTCATCTCTTCCAGACCCAGATGTCTTTGAAGGGACTCGTGACCTGCAGCCAGGTGACTGGGTAATGGTGAAAAAGCATCAGAGGAGGGGTCTGGATCCCAGGTGGACAGGACCCTACCAGGTGCTACTTACTACAGCTACAGCAGTGAAGCTGGAAAACAGGGATACTTGGATACATGCTTCACATTGTAAACGTGTACATTCTGCAATTGTATCTGAGCAGTAGGACCAGTTCTCCTGCCTAAGGATTCTGTGTCCTCAGCAAGACACTGCTCAGAATGTGATCATATCTCTCTAGTCGTTGCAGGAACATCTACCAAGAAGTTGTGCTGTGTTTAAAGTACCCGATGAAGGATCATGAGTGCCTGGAAAAACTTACTGCTGTTGGCGTGGTGTGGGCTTGTGGATGGTCAAACATATCTGAATAGGATGATCCAATTACATGAGGTGATCAGTACTCAATTCAATCTCTCTAACTATTGGGTGTGTTCTATGATTCCCCTAAGTGTGAGACATAAACCGATAGTAGCTATAGCAGTTACAGATCCCAATTTATTTTATGCAATATTGATAAAAGAAACAGCCAATAGTACCCTAGCTGAGAAAGAAAAAGGTCTGTTAGTGCAGGGAATATCAGGAAAAGGAATAGGACTAATCCTTAACCATAGTGCTGACCCAGAGATGGTTGAAATGGGGATTACTGATTATTATCAGGATCCTGGGAATGTTCAGGTTGTGGTGAATGGTGGTTTTAGCATAGAAAACCAAACTTTTTGTCAGTGCCTTAAGGATTGCTCTAACTGTTTTGCTGGGGGCGATCTTAGGAGCTGTGCTATGTTTGTATTTGTGTTTTAAGATAGTCATGTGTGCATGTGTAGCAATGTCTAAGGTAAAGATGAGACCTGATAAGAAAACCTCAGACGTTTCTCTTGCTTTCCCAAAGGAAGAAAATTGCAGAAAGAGAAATGCCAGACCTATCCTCCATCTTTGATGGCCCCTGCAGTTGTCTGTCCTGTTATGCTGCTGAAGCAGAAATGCCTGAACTAGAGTTTGGACCTGAAATTGAGAATTTATCCACCCAGAGGATTTATGAAATATTTGAAGAATCTCTAAACCCTACTACAGTCGCTACCATGAACTTTGAACTAGAACAATTAAGCTGTGCTACTGGACCCAGTTCCCTACCCAGTGCTGAAGAATCACCAGAAAAGAATCAGGAGTCTGTTTATTCTGATGATTCATGCCAAATAGTGGAAGATGAACAGACTGTGCGAGAACTTTGGGTGGTGGGACATTCATATATATACATTGGGCCCATAATAAGGCATTACAAGTGGGCATGGAGAATTTGGGCTGTGATCCTAACAAGATAAGAGTAGTTTGGGTGGTGTTAGGGGAATGCGCTGGAAAGCTTTGAGGCCACTCTTGTTGGAGGCGGCTGGTCATTGCCCTACTCCTCTTGGCATTATCATCCACTTAGGTGGTAATGATGTGGGGAGAAAAAGGAATCTTGAATTGATTTCTTTGATGAAAGGAGATCTGAAGTGGATTTCAGAGTATTTCCCTGACACCATTCTAGTGTTCTCTTCCATTGTTCTTAGACCCTGTTGGAGTCGGGGAGAAAAATGGAGGGGAAGGAGAAGAAATAATGTTCTACAAAGGTTTTTGTGTAAGGAAAAAGGGTATATGTACCATAATCATTCTTTGGAAGGAGAACAGCTTGATCTCTTCCGAGATGATGGGGTTCACCTGAGTAATGAAGGAAATTGCATTTTTGTGTCTAGTTTAAAGCGGATGGTGGAGTTCTGTTTGTTTATGGGGGATGTGAATTTTTAGTTAGAGCGTGGATGATTGATGTGTGCAATGGCTAAATAAAAATTAAAGTTTGCTTGAATGAATAGTTGATGACTCTGTCCCATTAATTCCAACTCTTCGAGGGTAACATTTACCCAGTTCATGAGTATGGCTACTCCAGCTCGTGGATGTCGGTAGAGGAGATGGAATGGACAGTGTCTAGATCTTAGGAGGATAGTAAGGAACTAAAGTATTGTAACCTTCCTTTACACCAAAAGATCTGTGAACGGGGATGAGTGTGGGAGAGTAGAGGACTTATATCTTTACATTTCCATACTTAAAAATATAAATATTTTGAAGGGTCTTATACACCCGTGGTCCCTGTCACTTTCAGGTCGGTGGAAGGGAATGACAATTAGTGATCGGCAATGATCAAAGGGGGGAAATGTGTAGGGAAATTTATGATCAGTGCTGTTTCACTAATATATATGTTTGATGTGTTAATACATTATATTGTGTATTCTTCTGTCAGCACTACAGAAGAAGTGAACAAACATGTTTGTCTCTTAAAATATATGTTGCCAGCAAGTTAAGATAAACATTCTGTAGAGTAAGCTGTTGTAGATGGTAATCACATTGTAAGCAGTAGTGTGAAGATGCAAGTCATTGTATGTGATGCGCTGATAACAATAAGTCACGGAATGTTAAGTCATCATTCTACGTCATCATAGCTCTGAAAAATATCGATAAAGCAGAAAAGCTAGGTGTGTCTACCATAGAATGGGTATAAAAGTAGGAAAGTTGTCATATTCTCTAGAGCACGGCTAAGGCACATTAATTTTGTGTATAGCTCTGTTCTCCATATATATATATGCAATAAAACTTTTGAATTTGGAGCCATTTTGTTTTCAGGTAATTAATCCTTTTACACGTCATCCACATCCCAGATTGGGAATCTCATTTGCCCCAAGTGAAAGCAGTAGTAGATTCCCTTAATAAAGCTGGACTCACGGCCAACCCCAAAAAGTGTGCCATAGACTTGGAGGAGGTCAAATACCTTGGCTACATTATTGGTCGAGAGCTGTTCAAGCTGTTCAAGCCTCGGATCAATAAGATTGAGGCGGTACAAAAGTGGCCCCAACCTATAAATAAAAAAAACAAGTTTGTGCATTTCTGGGGATCACAGGTTGCTACAGGCGTTTTATACCCAATTTGGCCACCATTTCAGCCCCACTGACAGATCTGATGAAGGGTAGAGAGTCGGTCATGATTAAGTGGAATCCGGAGGCAGAGAAGGCATTTCAAATGTTAAAGCAGGCTCTTTGTTGTGCACATCCTGTGCTCGTGACCCCAGATTTCACAAAGGAGTTTGTGGTACAGACAGACGCCTCTGATGTGGGACTAGGTGCTGTAGTATCCCAAATCAGAGACGGAGAGGAGCAACCAGTGGTCTACCTGAGCAGAAAGCTTAACCGACATGAGAAAAACTATGCCATTGTTGAGAAGGAATGTTTAGCTATCAAATCGGCCTCAGATGCCCTGAAGTATTATCTGTTGGGGAGACCATTCAAGCTAGGCACTGATCATGCCCCTCTCAAATAGATGTGTGATAACAAGGAGAAAAACAGTCATGTGATAAGGTGGTTTCTTGCTCTTCAAGCATTTAAGTTTACAGTGGAGCATAAAGCTGGGAAACTTCAGAATAATGCAGATGCCCTTTCCAGTGTCCATTGTCTAGTTGGGACAGTTGCTCAGCTGCAGGGGCTTAAGCAGGGGGGGGGGGGGGGGAAATGTGACATTATGAAAGGCGAGGTGATTGATGGATGGTATATTTGACCTCGCATGCGTTCATTTGCTGAGATCTAAGGTGGATACCAGCCATCTTGGCAAGGTTGGTTCCGGATTAGATTTTGCGGTCCATCAGGTAGTAGAAATAAGGCAGGACTGGAGCAAAGAATGGCTCTTGGCCTGGGACTCAGGAAGACAAATACCTGAGAGAGCTGCTTATGGGAACTCTGCTTTGTAAGAGAAAAGGTTTGCATGATCATTGTTTTGTAGGTGACTAGGAGAAGCCCTGCACCCATGAGTTAGGAATCTGCAAATGTTCAGTTAGCGCCTGGATGGTAAGGCTTTTTTTGTTTATGTTTTTTTAATGCATAATGCCATTATAAATAAACCTGGCTACACGTCAGATTTTAAGAAACCTGCCGTGTGGACTACCTTTTTCCCAGGGAAGGTGATCCCCCTTGAGCTAACCCCTGACAATATATATAAATATATATATATATATATATATATATATATATATATATATATATATATATATATATATATATATATATATATATATATATGAACAATGTTGCAACAATGACGTTGATTGGATGACATAGGTGAGTGCAATGTCATTTACGTTTTCAACAATCACACAACTCTGACAAAGTCGCTGTTGTGCTAGCTTGTGCCCTCACCAACCCAACTGAATGATATCTTATTGTTATACTAACACTTTATACAAACTGTTTTTACCCCTTGTGTGTGTCAGAGTAGTGTCAAAAGGGGAATAAAGCTCTCCTAAATTAAATGCATGTTTCAGTTTGAGCTCTCCCATTCTGCTATGTTTCATAAAATATGTACTAATGTGATATTCTAATCAGCAGACTTTATTGATTATAATTTGGGGTATTATATGGGCGTGCACAAATTATGTAAAAGAAAAATGACAGAAAAATGCCTTTTTTTTAAATTATTTCCCAATAAAAAAAACAAAGAAATAAAAGGTGTGTGTGTATATATATCTATATATCTATCTATCTATCTATCTATCTATCTATCTATCTATCTATCTATCTATCTATCTATAGATAGATAGATAGATAGATAGATAGATAGATAGATAGATAGATAGATAGATAGAGATATATATATTCAACTTTGCAACCAAACTAAAGTCCTAAAAACCCCAGAGCTGCCAGAGCTGCTAGGATGTATTTGGCTTCTGACCTAAGGGCCTTCTATAGGCTGAAATCCCAGGCTAGGTTGTACAGCACGGCTGGGCAGAGCTATATAAGGGAAATTGGGAGAGACTGATATACAAATGAAGGTGCCTTGATTCTACTTGGTGAAGGAAGCTGAATACTATGGACGTACATGAGGGAAGTGGTCATTTTCTGCACCTATATAACAACTACAGAATGTCTACTCCTATATATAGCTTTCCATTTAGAAAAATTCTGTTAGTTTGTGAATGTGATTTCAGATGTCATAGAAATCCTGCAAAGTTACAGTGAAGTGTTGAAAATGTATTTTGTGTGGACATTTCTTTATTCCTAAATATTAAGGCCAACGGCCGGAAATGTCGTGAATGGGGCTATGGCCAGTAATGTGACACAATATGGTGAAGGGTTCCATCTACAATAAGTGGGTAGCTGTCCTATTCAAGAAGAAACAGGCAGGGACTTGCAGTTTGGCTCCAACATCTAGCCAATTGTGTGCCCCCTTACATGACAATTTCACAAATAATCCCACTCTTTTATGTTGCAATGGTTCCTAATAGCCATTGGGGTCATCTCATTTTACCTCCACCCGCCTCAAAAGGCACTACTGAAATATTCATACCTTACTTACATACGATAGATAGATAGAACGATAGATGATAGATAGAACGATAGATAGATAGATAGAACGATAGATAGATAGAACGATAGATAGATAGAACGATAGAACGATAGATAGATAGATAGATAGATAGATAGATAGATAGATAGATAGATAGATAGATAGATAGATAGATAGATAGATAGATAGATAGATAGATAGATAGATAGATAGATAGATAGATAGCTGAATTTCTGATTGACATGCTCAGGGCCACAGACTTCCAATAAATCATTTGCCATACTTTGTACTTCTAAATGGCAACTACACATAAAAGTGATATTTCACTGAGTGTTTACGTTAGAAAGCATGGGTAGAATGAATATGGATTCAGGTATGCAGTCCAAGGCCAATCCTAAAATAGTGCCATATGGACTTACCAGCAGTGACCAATCAAAATTATATATTACCAGTAATGTCAGATGGCTGACAGATGATGTCTGATTTTTTTTTTACTTTGGATTACCGTGCTTTTCACTCCATTGTTGCATCTCCTTGAGTGTCTGTGTGTGTAGGTTCAGATACACAATAATCTAGATGAATTGTCCTCATCGATGTTATGATTAGTGGGTGTCTGGTGTGTATGAAGATGAAGAGGGTTTACTGAAGGTATGACTCACAGTAAAATGTGCAAAAGATTTGTGCCTGGAATTTCCTGTCTCTATTTTTTTTAGATCAATTTAAATTCAGTTGTTTTCATCAGTAGATACTGCTGTAAACAGACTCACTTGAATGCAAGCTGAAACTGAATATTTTTCATTGCTCACAGTTATACCTGCTGCTATGGCTATTGTCACACCACTGAGCACAAGAAAAGGCCAGAAGACATGTAAAGTTTAGCTCTCTTCCTGCATAACCAAAATAACCAAAGTCATATTTCGAGGGCATGTAGGCACTCTTTGGCTAGGCATGTCATGTAAAAGAGCTAAATTTTACAAGGAGTGGTGACCTTTTTTAAAGTTAATGTTACAAGTGGCACCACCACTGCCACTGTACTCCTGATCATCCAAAGCAAAAAAAATCATACATCATCTGTCAGCCATTACTGGTAATATATAATTTTGATTGGTCACTGCTGGTAAGTCCATATGGCACTATTTTAGGATTGGCCTTGGACTGCATACCTGAATCCATATTCATTCTACCCATGCTTTCTAACATAAACACTCAGTGAAATATCGCTTTTATGTGTAGTTGCCATTTAGAAGTACAAAGTATGGCAAATGATTTATGAGAGATATACAGTAGCAAAGCTTGCAGAACAGAATGCAATAAAAAAATGCCCAAATTTACTTGGCTAAAATCCCATTTATTTGTAAACCACAGGCAGAACAGAAACACAAAGACTTTTTAATTATCTTTACTTTTTTCTTCCATTGCTCCCCCTGTATTCATTACACCATAGGCAGCTGCCTCCCCTGCCCTCCTCAGGTTACATCTCTGAACACATTGCTTTATTTTCTCTCGTATATGAGTGTAGTTCTTTTCCACATTATTCTTCGATACCTCTAGGAGTTCTTTCACCTGAGACTCATCATAGGAGATGTGGATGGTGGCATACTTCTCCCTCATTTCATCTACTTTTCCTGCAAGCAAAGGAAATGTGTTTACCTATGGTGTATTATCAATGTTACTTACCATCTCTATGGTTGAGAGTTTAACAATGGTAAGCAGGTGGCACTTCTGAGGGTTAAATAATACAAATTGTGAAACTAGATGTATGTATGGTATGCTCTTTTGGGACCATGCACAGCCATGGCTTTGTTAAAGCATGGGTAGGTTAACTGGCTCCTGTCAAAATTGGCCCTAGTATGTGTATGTATAATTGTTAGGGACCTTAGATTGGAAGCTCCTTGATGGCAGGGACTGATGGGAAGGTACAATTTATTTGTTAAGTGCTGTGTAAATAAATGGCATTTATAAAAGTACCTGTAATAACATTGTTTTATAAAAATTATGTACAGTATGCCATTGTCCATGTGAATGAGGCCTTAGAAATTAACTACAGAGCTCTCTTTAGGTGTAAACTGACCTTCAGATGTTTGGTTGTTGAAAAGTGGGAAATACATCACATCAGGTATCCCGTCACCATCTCCCTCAAAAATGTAGCAGCTTTTTGATGGAATCTTCACATCCTTATCTTCTATAGTTATTTTCGGAAAGGGAAATTGTTCGGCTGTTTTTTTCAGTGTCTGTTTCAACAAAAAGTCAATTCTGTAATATTTCTGTTATAGCACACTGAGTACATTTTAGACATCCCCGGCACTGTCCATTGGTTTAGTGCAACAAGGATTAGAATGAAGCACATCTAAAGCCAAAACTTTCTTTTTAAATTTTGGATGAGATGGAGGGTTAGAACCCTCTCAGGGTATTAGTGATGCCTGTATCCCCATTGGGTATTTTGTATCCATTATAGGTCAGTTAGGCTGACGAGCCCTTTAAAAATCTAAGTTCCTCTTTGGGCATACATTTAAATTATATATATATATCCAAAGTGTCACAGAGGTCGGTCCAGGCACCACGTCATCACGACAATGGAAGTCGGGATCCGCCAGGTGCCCGAAACAACACCAGGCTCAGCCTCCCGGCAAGCCACTGAGAGCCTGAGCCGGACGCTCCGCCCCCTCCACAGCCCAGCACTCTAATGAGCGAGGAGGGAGCAGAGCACAGAGCTGTGACTGACAGTCAGCAGCTCTCTGCTCACATTGCTGTCAAAACCGAGTGATTGGCGGTGTTCGATCGCTCGGTTCTCAGTGCAGAGTCACCTGGGGACATATGCATCATCGGATTAAGGTAAGTGTAAAACTGCAAAAAAGCCCAAACCCATACTTCTCTTTTAAATAGATTTTTCTTAAGTCAGAGCTTATTGTCTTTTTAAGTGTGTTTAAAGCGAAAATGCTGGAGTATGGAAAGGTTAGAACCCATGTTTGATTTTTATCATTGTCTGATTCACCATTGGCACTAGGAGAAAAATTAAAGTAAGAAATTCAGTATTTTTCAGTTGGTCACCAGAAAATCAATAGAGGGGAAATCTTCAACTTTTCTTGCTATTTCCCCTTATTGTGAGATTTCCCCTCAATTCTTTCTCAAAACTTTTGGCTGCATATCTACTTTAAATTGCACGAAGTGCCAAAACTTTTTTTTTTCGTTTTGGATAGAGAAGTTTATATTTAAGAACCTTGTCCAGTTTGCTTTGCTGTTCAAATAACATTGAGGAGATTTTCCTTCACTTCCTATGCCAAAGACACAAAAAGAAATGAGTGAAAATCTTTTAAAGTTAAATATAAAATCCCTTCTTAGACCATTATCATAAAAGGTGTCCCAGTGGGATATGTCACTTTTATGCCTGTTTTGGTGACAGCGGAAAAACGTTCCCATTGCTTTCTGGACCAGGTGACAGGACACAAGGAGCATAAATCTCCCTATTGGGAACACAGACAGCAATAAAAACCTGACATGGTGTGGTGCGGGTTCAGAGTTAGGAGGGGTTTAGGTTATGTGTAATGCCGCGTACACACGGTCGGACTTTACGGCAGACTTTGCCCGGCGGACTTTTCGACTGACTTTATGACGGATTTTCTGAATGAACGGACTTGCCTACACACAATCCACCAAAGTCCGTCGAATTCGTACGTGATGACGTACGACCTGACTAAAACAAGGAAGTTCATAGCCAGTAGCCAATAGCTGCCCTAGCGTGGATTTTTGTCCGTCGAACTAGCATACAGACGAGCGGACTTTTCGACCGGACTCGATTTCGACGGATTGATTTAAAACATGTTTCAAATCTAAGTCCATCCAACTTTTGAGAAAACAAAGTGCGCTGGAGCCCACACACATCGAATTGTCCGACGAAATCCTGTCCGCCAGGCAAAGTCTGCCATAAAGTCCTCTCGTGTGTACGCGGCATTAGGCTCAGGATAACTGTCAGCAATAAGTTAGAGATGGCAGATGTTTGTGAATGCTTTTGTTGTTATCAGCGCTGAAATAACAAAATCTACCAGCGTCAGGAACCAATACTGAAAGCCCAACACCAAACACTACCAGTGGCAGAAACCAATGCCAAAAGCCCACAACCAAAAACTACCAGTGGCAGGAACCAATGCCAAAAGCCCAACACCTAAAAATACCAGTGCCAGGAACAAATGGCAGAAGCCCAACACCAAAATCTACCAGCAGCCAAAATCATGACACCATAAACTTCTATCCCAGAATGTGCTGCATTAAAATGAGTATGGTTACCTCGAAAGGATCTCCTTCACTGAAGTCAAAAGACAGTATGAGGTCTATGTTGCGATGGGGAGGTAACATTAGTGGAAATGCAATATTGATATCCAAGCCAGCATCAACTAAAGAGATGTGCTTTTTACTGGAGAGGGGGATATTACCTAAGATAAATAATATATAAAAACATATAAAACACACAAAGTATAGTCGAGTCAATTCATTTTAATCAATTAGTTTTTTTTTTAAATTTGCACATGTCCTTCACTGTGGGTTGGAATTCCCTCCTCTGACCCTTACATCACTACAGATGTTCTGATGCCAAGGCCAGAAGATGGCATCATAGACACAGGCATCTGACACTCCTGGAAGTGTTGGAGACTTAAACAGGCAGGAGAAACGAGTCTTGAGGGAGGTAAATATAAAATCTCTTCTTTTCCAGCAAACTGCTTTGGCCAAGTTTTGGCAGTGAAGATACCGTCGCTTTAAGGCCACCAGTGTTATATTACGGTTAGGAGTTTACATTTTTGGGGTTGTATTCGAGATGTGCAAAGAGAGATCACACAAACACTTGTAAGTATAACATTTAATTAAATAATGACAGATACAGATAACAAATGTAATAATGATATAAAATATAACAAGAATACTAAACTAAAGATGGCTTTTTGCCACAGAGTCCTGCCCATCTGCGCTGCATGGCACAAATGATCAGACCAGATGCATGCATAATGCAGCTCTAGAGATGGGACTAAATATTCCACGTTTTAGCTGTAGTATATACAGGACGAGTTGGTAAGATTTGTCCCACCCAACGCGTTTACGATTTGTCCTAATTGTAGACATTACTTTATAAGAAAGATAGCACATTCCTGACAGGAAGTAGTAGTAGAACGTTGTCCCTTTTCCCTAGGTTAATAATTATTTCTGTGTCCTTCAAGCTCTTGTCCCCTCCCACGACCTTCACACTATGCATAGACTAGTTCTTTGCTTCTTATTGAAAAGATACATACAGTACCTTGCAAAAGTATTCACCCCCTTTGGCATTTTTCATGTTTTTTTGCCTCACAATCTGGAATTGGAAGGTTGGAACATGGATTGTTTGGGTATTTGCATCATTTAATTTACAGAACATGCCCACAACTTTGAAGATATGTTTTTTTTTTATTGAGAAGCAAATAACAAATAGGACAAAACAACAGAAAAAGTCAATGTGCATAACTATTCACCCCTCCTAAAGTCAATACTTTGTACAGCCACCTTTTGTGGCTATCACAGCTCCAAGTCGCTTTGGATAAGTCTCTATGAGCTTGCCACATCTTACCACTGGGATTTTTGCCCATTCCTCCTTGCAAAACTGCTCCAGCTCCTTCAAGTTGAATGGTTTGCGCTTGTGAACAGCAATCTTTAAGTCTGACCACAGATTTTCTATTGGATTGAGGTCTGGGCTTTGACTAGGCCATTCCAACACATTTACATGTTTCCCCTTAAACCACTCAAGTGTTTTAAGGGGTGCTTTAGCAGTGTGTTTGGAGTCATTGTCCTGCTGGAAAGTGAACCTCCATCCTAGCCTCAAATCACACACAGAGTGGTACAGGTTTTGCTCAAGAATATCCCTGTATTTAGCACAATCCATCTTTTCCTCAACTCTGACCAGTTTCCCAGTCTCTACTGCTGAAAAACATCCCCACATCATGATGCTGCCACCACCATGTTTCCCTGTGGAGATGGTGTTCTTTGGGTTATGTTATTTGTTGGGTTTGCGCCAGACATAGCGTTTTCTTTGGCCAAAAAGTTACATTTTAGTCTCATCAGACCAGAGCACCTTCCTCTATACATTTTGGTAGTCTCCCGCATGCCTTTTCACAAACTCAAAACGTGCCATTTTGTTTTTTGATGAAAGTAATGGGTTTCTTCTGGCCACTCTGCCATAAAGCCCAACTCTATGGAGCGTACGGCTTATTGTCGTCCTACATACAGACACTCCAGTCTCTGCTGTGGAACTCTGCAGCTCCTCCAGGGTCACCTTAGGTCTCTGTGCTGCCCCTCTGATTAATGCCCTCCTTGCCCGGTCCGTGAGTTTTTGTGTGCGGCTGATCCTTGGCAGATTTGCTGTTGTGCCATGTTCTTTCCATTTGGTTATGACAGATTTGATGGTGCTCCTAGGGATCATCAAAAATTTGGATATTTTTTTCCAACCTAACCCTGACTTGTACTTCTCAACAACATTGCCCCTTACTTGTTTGGAGAGTTTCTTGGTCTTCATGGCAGTGTTTGTTTAGTGGTGCCTCTTGCTTAGGTGTTGCAGCCTCTGGGGCCTTTCAAAAAGGTGTGTATATATAATGACAGATCATGTGACACAGTTTGCACACAGGTGGACACTAATTATGTGACTTCTGAAGGTAATTGGTTGCACCAGAGCTTTTTATGGGCTTCATAACAAAGGGGGTGAATAAATACGCACATGCCAATTAACTTTTTTTTTTTCTGAAAAATAGTTCTATGTATATATTTTTCTAATTTTACTTCACCAACTTAGACTATTGTGTTCTGATCAATCACATATAATTCAGATTAAAAAAACATTTAACTAAAAGCTGTAATGTAACAAAATAGGTAAAAAGCCAAGGGGGCGAATACTTTTGCAAGGCACTGTATCTGCGAATTGCCAAAAGAACACTTATAGCACACAAACTAAAAGGCAGCCTATGAGTCTCTGACTACTACTACTATAACTCACAAATAGCACACCTGACGTAAATCCACGTACCGCTAGATGTACTGCTTCAGAGTTGTCTAAAAGTACTTGACACCCAATCCTCTTAAGCTCCTTGCTGTGGACTCTCCACTCAGATAGACCTACCCTTCTAATGCCCCGTACACACGGTCGGATTTTCAGACGGAAAATGTGTGACAGGACCTTGTTGTCGGAAATTCCGACCGTTTGTAGGCTCCATCACACATTTTCCATCGGATTTTCCGACACACAAAGTTTGAGAGCAGGATATAAAATTTTCCGACAACAAAATCCGTTGGAAAATACGTCGGAAATTCCGATCGTGTGTACACAAATCCGACGGACAAAGTGCCACGCATGCTCAGAATAAAGAGATGAAAGCTATTGGCCACTGCCCCGTTTATAGTCCCGACGTACGTGTTTTAAGTCACCACGTTCAGAACGATCGGATTTTCCGACAACTTTGTGTGGCCGTGTGTATGCAAGACAAGTTTGAGCCAACATCCTTCGGAAAAAATCCTAGGATTTTGTTGTCAGAATGTCCGAACAAAGTCCGACCGTGTGTACGGGACATTAGACTTTTGAAGGGAAATTCCTTACATATGAAAAAATCTAATTTTCCAGTAAACTAGTCATCACAAATCTTCCATTTTAAGCACCTCTGGCACTTTTGGCATAATTCACAGTTCTTTTTCCGGGTGGACCTGACGGTTCCAAAATAAAAATACTCATTCCTAAAGGCATCTATGGCTTTCAAGAATTAAAAGTACCATATACCCAATAACAAACACTTTAACTAAGACACTGGCAAACTAAACTCATTAAATCCCAACATTCCTTCTATTTTCCTCTTATGAGAATATCTGTGTAGAATTGTAGCAACAGTATATCAGATGCTCACTTTAACTGTTTTAGAATCCACACATACGCCTATGTCCAGAAATGGGAAACTCATCTGACCACATCTAAGGCATGGGAGGAATAGGAAACCATTTGACTTATGCTAAATGTTAAATTAATATTCTAACTCTCATATCTACTTACAAAGTGATGATGGACTGGTATTTAGTACCCACTAGAGTTGCCCATGCACCCCCCTCTACCCTAAAACCTGCTTCCATGGTTGTCCTGCTCAGGGGCACTACACTATACATTTGGGCGTCCTGCCCACAATTAAAGGAGAAGTACAGCCAAAGCTAGTTTTGCTGTACTTCTCCTAAGGATCACAGGAGTGCAGTTCATATGGCTGAAGCCTGCTGTTGGCTCACAGAGCCAGTCCAGGCTCGGTCAAGATCGCGACCATATATTCAGGATCTGCCCACATGCCTGGACCGCCACCTAGCTCAGCCTCTCAGTGAGCCTTTGAAATCCTGAACCAGCCACTTCCACCAACTCCACGGTGCAGCGATCCAGTGAGCACGGGGGGAGCAGAGCAGAGAGCCGGTGACTGACAGTCACCAGCTCTCTGCTCAGAAATCAACAAAACCAAAATAAATGCTGTGCTACTTAATATATAATAAACCAAAAAATACAAAATTGTCACACTAATAATAATGCAATCATAACCTTATCACCACTATATTACACACAAGTCCATAAAAAAGGCCACAAAATTAGTAAAGTGACTCAATGTCTAAAAAATCTTGATGTGACCAATCCACCCGAAAGTGCAACAAAATGAAAATCTGTGCTCTACTTCACCTGTGTGCAATAGCCGCTCACCTCATATGCTGACCCCTGTGTTACCAGCGAATACAAAAAGAGAGGGGTTGCCCTTGGGGTAGGACTTTAACAGCACTTAAGCCCCATACACACGATCCGATTATCGGACGAACGATCGTCCGTTTTCTTTTGCATGCTAATCTCACGTCGAATCTGATAAGTTTACTAAAGTCCCGAAAATTCCCGTACGACAGAATAAAAATTTGGAAGTGATGTCATGTGTTGTAATGCATTTGTATTGCATTTTCGAACGATAGCAGTACTGATTAAACGAAAATCGTACGATCTGGCATCGTACGAAAAAAATTTCCGTGCATGTCTGATAGAATAATATCGGATGAACCATCCTGATCGGCTCTCGAAACCTCTGTACTAACGATCTGATTATCGTACTATCGATTCGAATGCGGCATTTTTTGTACAATTTTCGGATCGTGTGTACAGGGCATTAGATAAATGTCACAAATCAATATAGTAGAAGAAATTGCAAATATTTTATTAGAAATACATAGATAAAAACATGTGTAACGGAGTACACATGACAGCCACTACTGATGATGCAATAGTTACAAATGGGCGGTATGTAGAAGTTATCCTTCACCCTTGACAACTTCTACATACCATCCATTTGTAACTATTGCATCATCAGTAGTGGCTGTCATGTATACTCCATCACACATGTTTTTAATCTATAAATTTCTAATAAAATATATGCAATTTCTTCTACTATATTGATTTGTGACATTTATCTAAGTGCCGTTGAAGTCCTACCCCAAGGGAACCCCTCTCTTTTTGTATTTACATATTTGGATGTTGACACCGTGAAATAATCACTGATATCTTTCCCTGTGTTACCGGCGGGTCAACAACAGCGGTTCCCCTCTGGGGATGATGAATGCCTACCAGTCACATATCCTATGGTAGGCTCTAAGAGCCTCGTGTACTCTCGGATAAATAAAGAAAAGATATCAAATTCTAGTGCTCTCTGTATAATTAAAATATTTATTTCTCATAAAAGCAAGTATAAAACTCACAACGATGGCACTATAAGCAGTGCGAGCTGGACAGGCATGGTAACAGTGAGGTTGCGCAAGGAAGATGGCCGCGATGTGACGTCAGAGCCTACCATATGATATGTTACTGTTAAAAGATCGGAGCGCTGACATCACATCATAGGCATTTATCATCCCCAGTGGGGAGCTGCTGTTGTTGACCCGCTGGTAACACAGGGGTCAGCATATGAGGTGAGCAGCTATTGCACACAGGTAGAGGAGAGCACGGATCTTCATTTTGTTGCACTTTTTTCCGGGTGGATTGGTCACATCAAGATTTTTTAGACACTGAGTCACTTTACTGATTTTATGGACTTTTTTAATGGATTTGTTTGTAATATTGTGGAGATAAGGTTATGATTGCATTATTATTAGTGTGACAATTTTGTATTTTTTGGTTTATTACAAATTAACCACTTGCCGACCAGCGCACGCCGATGTACGTCCTAACTTTGAGGACAGATATCGTTGTTATGGCAGCAGCTAGCTGCCATAACCCTGGTATCACCGTTTTCGTGCGGCGGTCGGCTACAAGATAAAAGTGGTCCCTGCGGCAGATTCCCTGCGAGATCACTTTTAACGGTGGTGGGAGAGGGCACCCCCCTCCCGCCGCGATCCGGTGCCCTCCGCCGCTTACCGGAGCCGTCCGTAGAGGCAGATGCGATCGCATCCTCTCAGTGGCTGTGCATGGAGACGAGTGAGGGGAAGATGGCCCCCACCCGTCTCCATGACACTGCAGGGCGGAAGCGACGTCATAACGTCACTTCCGCCCATGCCTCTTAAAGGCACATTTTTTCAATGTTATTTTTTCAAATGACATTTTTTATTTTTTTTTTTATTGCATTTAAGTCCAAATATGAGATCTGAGGTCTTTTTGACCCCAGATCTCATATTTAAGAGGACCTGTCATGCTTTTTTTCTATTTTAAGGGATGTTTACATTCCTTGTAATAGGAATAAAAGTGATCCAATTTACAAAAAAAAAAAAAAAAAAAAAAACAGTGAAAAATGAAATAAAATAAAAGTTAAATAAATAAGAAAAAAAATTTTTTTTAAAAGTGCCCTGTCCCGACGAGCTCGCGCGCAGAAGCGAACGCATACGTGAGTAGCGCCCGCGTATGAAAACGGTGGTCAAACCACACATGTGAGGTATCGCCGCGACCAGTTGAACGAGAGCAATAATTCTAGCCCTTGACCTCCTCTGTAACGCAAAACATGCAACCTGTAGAATTTTTTAAACGTCCCCTATGGAGATTTTTAAGGGTAAAAGTTTGACGCCATTTCACGAGCAGGAACAATTTTGAAGCGTGACATGTTGGGTATCAATTTACTTGGCATAACATTATTTTTCACAACATAAAAAAAATTGGGCTAACTTTACTGTTGCCTTATTTTTTTATTCAAAAAAGTGAATTTTTTCCAAAAAAATTGCGCTTATAAGACCGCTTCGCAAATACGGTGCGAAAAAAAGTATTACAATGACTGCCATTTTATTCTCTAGGATATTAGAAAAAAAACAATATATAATGTTTGGGGGTTCTAAGTAATTTTCTAGCAAAAAAAACTGTTTTAAACATGTAAACACCTAAAATCCAAAACGAGGCTGGTCCTTAAGTGGTTAAGTAGCGCAGCACTTATTTTGATTTTGTTGATTATTTTGGGTGTAGTGAAAGCACTTTTAGTGATAGCAGCTGCTTGATTATTCAATATATTTTTACACAGGGATTGCGCTGATTGATTTAGTTTGATTACTCTGCTCAGAAATCTCTGAAAAATGAGCGATCGTCAGTGTTTGATCGCTCGGTTCTCAGTGTTAGGGCCATCGGGGGACAGATGCAGCATTGGACCGATGCTGCATCAACCTAGGTACAGTAAGTATGATTCTGGAAAAAAAATAAATCCATACATCTCTTTTAACTTGTTTCTGGTCCAGGGTATGTGGTCTAGTTCAGCCTTTCTCAAACTTTTTTTTTACCACAGAGGAACCCTTCAAATAATTTTCAGAATTTAGGGAACCCCTGCTCATTCATTGGGGTCAGTGGGAAGAATGCCCATTACATTACTGGCAGTGAGAAAAATGCCCCACTTACAATGATGGTCAAAATGCCACCCTTACTGACAGCTAAAAAGATTATTGCTGTCATACAGTTGGATAAGCCAACCAAATGAGATGTAAATCAGGCACAGCTCAAGGAACCCCTAGCAACCTCTGGAGGAAACCCTAGGGTTTCATGGAACCCTGGTTGAGAATGGTTGGTCTAGTTCATAGTCCTTTTAAAGCGGTTGTAAACCCTTTACTACCACTTTAACCTACAGGTAAGCCTATAATAAGATTTACCTGTAGATACTGGAAATATTTACTGGATATTTACCATATATGCTTGCGTCAATGTCATTGGCTTGCGCCGACGTCACTGGCGCATGTGTACTGAAGAAAGGGTACGATTGTGCCGTTTCTAAAGGGCCCATGCCGGGAGTGACGTCACGCAACTCCGGCAAGTCACAGAGCCAGAGTCCATGGCCCTGGAAGGAAGAGGTGTAAAGATGGATGTGGCCACCAGCGGGGACAGTGGGGACATTGCAGGTGAGAGCAACATAATGGGCTACTATGCGATGCATAGTAGCCCATTATGCTTTTACCTTGCAGGGGAAAAAAAGAGGAAGTAAAACCATCAGGGTTTACTTCCTCTTTAAAGTAGAACTATAGGCAAAACTTTTTTTTTTCATTTTGAAAAGAGTAAGGGAGGGTTAAAACCACTATAAGATTTTATTTTTATTTTTTTTTGCCATCTGTGTCCCATTGGTGAGATTTCTTTTCACTTCCTGCCTCATAGCCAAACCGGAAGCCGGATGAAATCCCTGCAAATTAAGGGGAACTCTATCCAAAACTAAAAAAAAAAGTTTTGCCTTTAATTATACTTCAAGTAAAGACCCATGAGTTGCATTATTGCATCTATCAGTTAATAAACCAGACGGATGCTTTCTTAACAAAATCTGTTACTTCAAATCTTTCTTTGAGCCAACTAAGTGACAGAAAATGCAACTGTACTAAGAAAATGAATGGCATAATGATAAACAAGAAATTGACCAGAATTCTCAATGATTTTATACAAAGTTCCTGCACATCTGACAACCCTGAACAACTAGAAACAGGATTCCTAAACCAATCTATAAACCAAGGTCTGGTTCCTGGGATGAATGAAGAAAATCCCTTTATCCCCTCTCACCCTCCCCCTTCACCCCCTTTTTTTTGTTCCTCCTTACTAACTATTCTTTACCTAACCTTTTTTTCTACCTCCTCCCTTTCCCCTTTCTTTCTTTTGCCCCCCCCCCCCCCCCCACATCCTTGCTCTGTACAACTCTTAATCAAAGGATATGACCCACCTCCACCCTTCAATGGTTCCCACTCCTCACCACTTCTCTATCTTACATGAAAATTGCTTTATACACAAAGAGGATCCATTTCCCACACCCCCCCCCCCCCCCCCCCACAAAGCACATACAGAAAACATTTCACACCTAACATCCAACTGTGAACTGACCTCAATACAAGATTTCATTTACAATTAATTGCTGATAGGTGACCTGTATATTGTATTCCACTCACTCTAAATTGGATACATATACTGTTGCTAGTAATTGGTAAACCCAACTGCAATTTTTTCCGAATCCTGTCTTTATTTGTGTCTCCTACAGGAGGAAATTGCATTATTTGATGTTCATGTTCTTGTAACTTTTCCTCTTTAAAAAAAAATAATATAAAAAAAAATTTTGAAAAATATTGAAACAGAAAAACAATACATGGTAGAACGCTAATCCCAAGAGATATCTGGTGGTCATTGGGAAAAGACTAAAGCAAATTGGACCATGCTTTATTAGGGGGTTTGGCGAAACTAGTAAAGTATTCTGAGGTTTAAGCTTTTTTTTTTGGTTGAAACAAATGAACATAGTTCAAGTATACTCACTCTTCCATTTGTAGAGAAAGTTATTTGTGGTTCCCCACTTCCATTCTGCGAGACATACTGCAATGTTTTTTATCACCGTAGCTGTATTACAAGTACCTTTAGGAGTGAAAAAATGCATAAGGCGAATAGCAATGCCCTTCAACATTTTAGCAATAATTTTATAAATGCCTAGAAAAGAGGTATAAAAACAAAAAACAAAAAAAAAAAAAACAAGCATTAGATTGCAAAGATTTTTAAAACTAAACTCCAAGCTCCCCTCACACCCTACCTATACCTCCCAACCGCGCCGGATTCCACGGGACCGTCCCACAATGTGAAGTAAGTCCTGTGGATCTGGGCTGGACACCCCTCATGGTGATCTATGTACATTGCAGGGATTTTAACAAACTTTGTTGCAGATTCCTACCTTTTATCATTTCTAAGAAATATTGGTTTGTTTGTCTGTGTCCATGTGTAAAAGGAATGTGAATGGGAGGCATTTCATGATTATCAATCAGCTGCTGCATTTGCTGGGTTCTAATGAGGAAAATTGCAGGGTCTGCTACCCCTTTATACATGATTTCCCTTGAGGAGTATCTCACCAAAAATTACAATTTTGTTTCAGGGGATACCCAAAATCTGACTTATATCCTAGTACAGACTTCTGGGAAAGTCAATCACACAAGCAGGAAACTATATTTTTTTGGGGAGCGTTCTGTGCACCATCTATGTACAGAACAGCTCCAGGTAGCCATATTGCATTGCATTTTATAGAAAAAGACAGCACTGCAAATTGAAAAGGAAAGGTCATTTTTAATAACATTCAATTACAATATGATTTGTGTTGCAATTGTATGTGCTATTTTTTTTTATTTGCTATTTGTTTCCCACAAAAGTCAAGTTTAAGCTGTGGTCTTACTGCCCTCTATTGCGCTTTTAACCCCTCTATGTTCTTTAAATTGACTCTGACCCCTAAGGCTGGTAGGAGGGACTCCTAATCTTTCTGAACTCTAATTGGTTGCACAGTGCTGACATTGTCAGAAGTTCATCCTAGTGGCTCCCAGTTACAGGTATGTGACCATTAGCTATTAGTGACAGCTCGGTCACAGTTCTGGGGGCACTGATGGAGTGTGCCCTCAAACTACACAGTGATGCATATAAGGCCCAACTGTCATGCCACCGGATATATGTGTGCAGTGGCCCTAAACAGGTTAAGTTGAAAAGGCAGCCAGACAATCTATGGCCAGTCCATGGTCTGCTTCCTGGGCTGTGCGGAGGAAATCATCCTCCCCTTATCCTCTCTCTCCAACCTTTCTTCCTCTCATCTCTTTTTCCACCTTCTCCCTTTCCCCCTTCTTTCTTTTGCATCCCCCATCCTTTCTCTATACAACTCTTAATCAGAGGATATGGCCTACCTTCACCCATCAATGGTTCCCACTCCTTATCACTTCTCCATCTTCTATCTCATATGAAAATTGCATCATATGCTAAGAGGATCCATTTCCCACCCTCTCCACAAAGAAAAAACAGAAAACATTTTCAGAGTGTTTTTCCTTTACTAGGATTGTTCCTGTTCTCCTGGGGCTGCTGTGCCTGGGAGGCAGGTATAATGATTCATGGATTGCAGTTTGGGCCTCAGCAGGTGCTGGGTTGAGATCTTGTTGGAGGGCACTGTGCTGGAGTCCTAGTCTGGAGATGGATCTTTTATTTCCCTCACTGAGGAACTACCTGTAGAAGCTGGGTGACAGTCAGCTCCTGGGACATTGTGAGTAAAACCTACTGTGGGACTTTTGTGTGTGTCTACAGCTAGAAGGATTTGTGCTAGAAGTTTGTCCTCCTAATGAGAGTTTTGTAGTATTCTGAACCCCCTGAACTCCTCTACTGTTTCAAACTACTTAGTTATAAATTCTAAGAAGGCATCCCCTAGACCAGGGATGCTCAATCTATGGCCCGTGGGCCGCATGTTGCCCTCTGAGCCCTCTGATGTGGCCCTCAACCTTAAACCAGGGAAGCGCATTCCCGGGGTCAGCAACCTGTTGATCAGGATCTGGGCTTGCCGGCCCACCATCCCAGAGCATCAGAGTGCCGGAAGCAGGCAACCGCGGAGAGAGCAGGAGCCGCATAAGCCAATGTAGCACCAGCTCCTGTCCCAGGTGGTGTGATACCAAGTGCACTTCGCCTGGGACCTCTTCTCGCAGACTTAGGAGTGATGCCAGCAGAAGATGAAAGACGAAAAAAAGGTCACTGTATTAAACAACATATACACTGCGCTTTTGTAATGGCCATATTAGCACCTATAAAAGGGTTAATAACCATTAGGCTGCTTTCATACTGATCTGCAGGTGCATCGCAGTGCTCCTGCGGCTTTCCTGCGGGTTAGCTACACTGAGCCATAGACTTCTATTATATCCAGCAGGTTTGGTGCACATTCTGGCAATAAAACTCCTGAATGCAGCAGTTTTTGTGCTCTTTCAGAAAAAGTACCACAATCGCAAGATATAATGGAAGTCTACCGCAAAGCACAGCTAACTCATAGGAAAGCCACAGGTGCACTGCGCTGCACCCACGTGCGGGTAAACCGCAGTGCATCAATGTGAAAGCAGCCTTATAAGGGACTCAGGACAGTAAGGGCTTTGTTTACATTTGCGATTTGAGGGCTCACTAAAGCCCCATAGTTGAGAAGTGTTTTTACCACCTTCCCCTCAACCACTGTTGTAGTGTCGGGTGGCAAGGGCGACCCCATTCCATGCTCCAGGGGGCCCATGCAGCCTCCCTGTCACATTCTGTTATCACACTTGGACGAGAGGGGAATCATATACAGGAACTGATCTTCTCCATTTTCCACCTATAACCGCTGAACGCCGACTTCTCCTCCTCTCCCTCCCAGTGATGTTCAACGGCTGCAGGAGGAAAATGTTCATTATGCTATTCAAAATAATTTTTTTTTAAATTCTGAACCATTTCATTTCATTGTGGCCCGCGACCAGTTACCAAATCACTTAAGTGGCCCTCGCTTTTCAAAGGGTTGAGCACCCCTGCCCTAGACTGAGCCTGTGTTGTTGGTGTGTATGGAGCTGTGCTGGTGGATGTATTATTGTGGGAGAACCTGTGTAATTCTCAGTGGTCCCTCCGAGGGTGAGCGCTCCATGCGTATGCATGGATTCATAAGTAGCCAACCTATGGTTGAAGAAAGAAGATGCTGCTGAACCAGGAAGAAGAAGAAGTTGGTGGCAACAAAGTGAGGGGGATGTGGACCCTACATTGATGGAGGATAATAGCCTAAAAGGTAATACACATGCACATTATGCCATCTACTCTGGGAACATAATGGAGATTCACAATGCAGAGAGAATAATATTTAGTACAAGTATACAGTTTCTTTCTTTGGCCTCTATACTGCATAAATGATAAATGTGTATAGCATCGCTGCATTGCTTTTCTTACCTGACATTAATGAGATGGTATCCTTCTCTGCTTCTGGTGTGATTTCCTTGGTGTCTGGATAAAATGAACCAAGATAACATAAGTACCAACCCCACCCACATACAGTTAGCACAGAGCAAAAGAAAGAACTATATTATTTCTATTGGAAAACTGATAGTTATGTTTGGGTGGATGCTTGACAAATGGTGACACAGCCCACCAAGCTCCATCTATAATGGAAATACCAGTTTTGTATTGACTGAGGTATTGAAAGCATGTTAGCACCACTGTGTGAATTGTAATATGTCACAAAAAATTGAAATATAGCAACAATTCACAATCAGTTTAGAAAATACAGTATTACTAAAAAGGAAGTACTGTAAAGTGTACATACAGTATTGTTGTACCTCTCAATAAGATTAAAGCGTTTCAAAGCTAAAACACTTTTGTTTTGTTTTTTGAATAGAGTAGTGATGATCTTAATCCTTTCCTACTATATGAACAGGAAAAAAAAATAGTTTTGGATTTTTAGAGATGCTTTAAAGCAGAACTAAGGTATGCAAATACTCACCTCCCCTCCAGCCATACTATGTCCATGAGCTTCTTCGTTATCTTATCCCCAGCTTTTTCTGGGCATGGGGTCTTCAGTTATTTTGATTGCCAGCGTGGGATGACATAGCTTCCACGCATGCACACAGGAGTTCATTCATTCCAGCACCAGGGTATGCCGAGAAAGTACACTGTGCATGCGCAACTCAGTGCATTTTCTAAATAAGATTGTCAACTGGCAGGTACGTTTGTTTTGCCTCTTCTCTCTCTCTGCAATATGCGATCAGCATCAAGGGTACAATCCGCTTGGCGCCACATAGTGGTCTATTAGAGAAATTTAGTGCATGTACAAGGATTACATAATATGTACAAAAAACAATACCACAGCACAACGAAATAAATAAATAGTATAGTATATGAAAAACATGATAATTGTCCTTGAGATGTTGTAATGTCAACATATGTTGGTGTCCCAGAAGCCCGACGCGTTTCGTGTAGGACACACTCATCAGGGGCCAGATGGTCAGGGATTTCTAAAATGTAATACAACATAGGGTGAGTCTAACAAGTAGCTCATATTAGCAATGAAAGAGGGGTGGGTCACCCTAAAACACTTACATGTAAATGGTACATTGGGACATGGCAGGTGCTGGGCCAAGACCAGCAGGCATCTCTCCCGGGAGCTGAGGTGCAGCGGAATGCGCGCTGGCGAGCCGGGTACACATACTATACTATTTATTTATTTCGTTGTGCTGTGGTATTGTTTTTTGTACATATTATGTAATCCTTGTACATGCACTAAATTTCTCTAATAGACCACTATGTGGCGCCAAGCGGATTGTACCCTTGATGCTGATCGCATATGCACAAATACATGTGTTGTGATTTTGGAATGATATTTATTATAATGTCTTTCTCCACATTATGTGGTTCTGTCTTGAATTGTTTTATGCATGTTACTTGATTAATAAATTGCACTGCTACCCCTGGTACCTACATGGTTTCCATGACCTCATTTAAAGTCCCAACTCCCATTTTTGTTCGCATACAGGGATGGAGGCACCTTTTGGTGCCTCATTTAAAGTCCCACTTTCCCCCCCTTTCCCCTTCTCAATTGATTTTACATAGGGATGGAGGTCCTTGGAGAGGTTCCGGCAGTGTTCCCCTGCCACCCACACGTTAGGTATCTATGCACCTGTATGGCTACTCTCCATATTCAGGTTCTGCTGATCCTGGACACCCCTTTGGCATCCATGAGACCAGGCAGCACAGCTAATTGACTTGTCATCCCTCTCAGGGATGAGACGTGACAGTGTTATACCCAGGACTGGCTTTGTATTTCACACTCGGGAGCTGCGATGCGCTCTGTGTGTCCCCCCTGCCTTCCCCCCCCGCTCCGGTTTGTGTGCGGGAGGGAGCGCACTTTGTTGCTCTAAGGGGGGTAGGGCGGGCGCCCACAGCGCATCGGCGTCAACCCCCCCTTGCCTCGCGTCGGGTGCCAATATGGGCGTCACGACGCGGTGCATGAGTTCCTCCATGTAGCCAGTCAGATGGGGAGTGCGGATGCTGCTGACTGACGGAGGTCGCCGTCAGAGTCAGAGCCCCTCCCCCTTCTCTCTGCCGTGCTCGGGTGACGCTGGTGTACGCGGATAGCGTGCACGTGGTTTCTGTCGGGTATATCTTGCCTCCCCTGACACAGCGTGGGCGCCTCTGTCCCGAGATGGTTCATCATCACCTACAATCCACAGTGCCCTCTCTCCTGCCTGGGATGCATGTAAGCTCACATATGGTCATTTCATCCACCTTTTGGCTGGCTGTAATCGGTGTTGTCTCTGCTGCCTGCTTTGAATTTCTTTTTAATTGTATTTATACCATAGTCCACTATGTTGGGTGGGGATACTTTTGATGTTCTAATTTTAAAAGATGCAGTTTTTTCAGGCACAGACTCCCCCTTTTTTTCACCATGCTCATTAGAGAGATATCATTGGTTCTCTTTACCAACATCAAATTTGACACATTGCTTCAATTCAACTCTCTCCCAGGCATTTCAGATTGGCACTCTTTGTCGATACTCTATCCGTCTCGGCTCTGTGGCTCCCGCGCTGTTCCCCCGGGGGGGACCCTGTGTACCCGGCTCGCCAGCGCGCATTCCGCTGCACCTCAGCTCCCGGGAGAGATGCCTGCTGGTCTTGGCCCAGCACCTGCCATGTCCCAATGTACCATTTACATGTAAGTGTTTTAGGGTGACCCACCCCTCTTTCATTGCTAATATGAGCTACTTGTTAGACTCACCCTATGTTGTATTACATTTTAGAAATCCCTGACCATCTGGCCCCTGATGAGTGTGTCCTACACGAAACGCGTCGGGCTTCTGGGACACCAACATATGTTGACATTACAACATCTCAAGGACAATTATCATGTTTTTCATATACTATACTATTTATTTATTTCGTTGTGCTGTGGTATTGTTTTTTGTACATATTATGTAATCCTTGTACATGCACTAAATTTCTCTAATAGACCACTATGTGGCGCCAAGCGGATTGTACCCTTGATGCTGATCGCATATGCACAAATACATGTGTTGTGATTTTGGAATGATATTTATTATAATGTCTTTCTCCACATTATGTGGTTCTGTCTTGAATTGTTTTATGCATGTTACTTGATTAATAAATTGCACTGCTACCCCTGGTACCTACATGGTTTCCATGACCTCATTTAAAGTCCCAACTCCCATTTTTGTTCGCATACAGGGATGGAGGCACCTTTTGGTGCCTCATTTAAAGTCCCACTTCCCCCCCCTTTCCCCTTCTCAATTGACTCTCTCTGCAATAAAACCTGCCTACTTGATTTTTAAAAATATTTTTGCAGTTGAGCTCCCCTTTAAAATGAATTGTAGTACCCAATTTTATCCATTAGGGGGCTCGGGTGGAAATGGGTGTCAAGAAAAAATATACCACTGTTTCACAATTCTAGAAAATGCTAGAGGAACCACGCTACAGGGGAAATTGCTGTCATTTCTTAACTCCAGACAATGTGATTTTAAAGGCTATTATAGTGTACAATATTGCTTTGGAAAACTGTGGGGGGCCTCTCACTCGCCTGTATGTTATTATTATTATTATACAGGATTTATATAGTGCCAACAATTTGTACAGCGCTTTACAACGTTAGGGCAAACAGTACAGTTACAATACAATTCAATACAATGTTTGAACAATAAATCCATTTTACTCCATTTAGTTATGATATAGTTTTCACCATCTCGATATAAGGTTTACAAATGTAGCACCCTCTAGTGTACAGTTAGAGTGAGGAAATTTTATTTTGACTCACAGTAGCCTGTGTGAGTCTGTGTATTTGGTCTGGGGTTACTGTAGGTCAGGCTGCAGGGCTCTACAGGTTAGGCCAGGGCCGATCCTGAGCGGGTGCACAGGGTGCACCGCTCCCTGGCGCAGCAAGCTGCTGCAGAGGAGAGGGGCCTCTGCTGTGGAACTCACTTAACTTGCCGGCTGCCTCTGCTGTGCGCTGCACTGGTTGCTATAATCGCCTGCCGCCCGGCGTCTAGCAACCAGTGGTGTCAGAGGCCGCGGCCGCCCCAGCATTCAGAGAGTGCTGCCTCGGCGGCTAGTACACTAGCTCCACCCACCTCTGCCATGTTCTTCAGACAGCGTAGCTCAGAGGGAGGAGAGCGGAGCACATCTGAAGAGAGCTGCCTGAGCCTGCCTTGCTGTGAGTGACTGAGCTCAGCTGAGCAGCTGTCCACCTGCACTGCACCAGCATAGCATCTGCCGCTGCCTGACACTGTGTTCTGGAGGCTCGGAATTGACCCTCGGCCTCACCCTGTAAGTAAGTTGTGCCATCAAACGCAGCCACTGTGCCCAATCATCAAACGCAGCCACTGTGCCCAACCATCAAACGCAGTCACTGTGCCAATCAAACGCTGCCACTGTGCCCATCGAATGCCACCACTGCGCCATCAAAAGCAGCCACTGTGCCCATCAAACGCAACCACTATGCCATCAAAACGTAGCCACTGTGCCCATCAAACACAGCCACTGAGCCCAAGCATCAAATGCAGCCACTGTGCCCATCAAACGCAGCCACTGTGCCTAACCATCAAACGCAGCCACTATGCCCAACCATCAAACGCAGCCACTGTGCCCATCAAACGCAGCACTGTGCCCATCAAACGCCCCCACTGTGCCATCAAACGCAGCCACTGTGCCCCATCAAATGCTGCTACTGTGCCCATCAAATAGTGCCACATCAAATGCTGTCACTGTGCCCATCAAATAGCACCCCATCAAATGCTGTCAATGTGCCCATCAAAAGCAGCTACTGTGCCCATCAAACGCTGCCACTGTGCCCATCAAACGCTGCCACTGTGCCCCATCAAATGCTGCTACTGTGCCTATCAAATAGTGCCACATCAAATGCTGTCACTGTGCCTATCAAATAGTGCCACTGTGACCCCCTTGCCAAAAGTGAGGAGTTAGTAAGATGACAATGCCTATGTGGGGGCGCCAGTAATATTTCTGCACCCAGGCGGCTGTGACCCTAGGATCGGCCCAGGGTTAGGCCTCTGGTACCTACCCCTGGTTCTAGAAGCTGCTGGAAGTTTCTAGAAGCTAGTGGGTGGAGGCAAAGAGGCCGTGATTTGCATGTTTGCATCTGGCCAATCCCCAGGCAGGAGGCCTGGCAGGGTGGCTGGGGCAGCCCATAAATATTGTGGGGAGTCAGGGGGGAGATGGAGTATTGAAGGTGTGTCGTGTGGTCTGGGAGGGGACCCCAAAGCTAAAGGGACTCTGCCTCCAGGATGGGAGCTGGGGAAGTAAGAAGGACAGAGGGGTCACTACTACCTTAGGGCAAAACTTTTTTTTTGTGTGTTTTGAACAGAGTGGAGATGGATTATAACACGTTTCAGTTTTTATTGCAGTCTGTGCCCCCTTTAAAGCGGAACTACACTTCATCTAAGCACCAAAAACCAAAAAGGCTATTTAACCGCTTTTATCCCCAGAAGATTTTATCCCTTTCCTGACCGGAGCACTTTTTGCGATTCGGCACTGCGTCCCTTTAACTGAAATTGCGCGGTCATACGACGTTGCACCCAAACACAATTGACGTCCTTTTTTTCCCACAAATAGAGCTTTCTTTTGGTGGTATTTGATCACCTCTGCGATTTTTATTTCTTGCACTATAAACAAAAAAAGAGCGTCAATTTTGAAAAAAAAGCAATATTTTTTACTTTTTGCTATAATAAATATCCCCCAAAAATATATAAAAAAAACTATTTTTTTCCTCAGTTTAGGCCGATATGTATTCTTCTACATATTTTTGGTAAAAAAAAAAATCGCAATAAGTGTACATTGATTTGCGCAAAAGTTATAGCGTCTACAAAATAGGGGATAGTTTTATGGCATTTTTATTATTATTATTTTTTTTATTAGTAATGGCGGCCATCTGTGATTTTTATCGTGACTGCGACATTATGGCAGACACATAGGACACTTTTGACTCTATTTTGGGACCATTGTCATTTATACAGCAATCTATAGTGCTATAAAAATGCACTGATTACTGTGTAAATGACACTGGCAGGGAAGGGGTTAAACACTAGGGGGCGATGAAGGGGTTGTGTGTCCTAGTGATTCTAACTGTGGGGGGGATGGGCTTCCACTCATATGACAGCGATCACTGCTCTCGATGACAGGGAGCAGTGATCTCTGTCATGTCACAAGGCAGAACGGGGAAATGCCTTGTTTATATAGGCACTTCCCCGTTCTGCGGCTTGTGACACGATCGCTGGGACACCGGTGGACATCGGTCCAGCGAGCACGGTCACGCTGTATGCGGAGGGCGTGCACGCCCGCTAGCCACGCCAATTAAAGGGGACGTACAGGTATGCCCATTTGTCCACCGCTGCCATTGTGCTGACGTATATCGGCGTGCAGCGGTCGGCAAGTGGTTAATTCATTTTTTATATTTATTGCAAACTCCCCCATCCATCCATGTCTCCATTCTTTATTTTGTTGAGAAATCAATTTGAAAAACACCCCCTAGCATTTCTGGCTGTGGCCATCTTGAGTGAGGGCAGATGATTCATTTAGCACTTACTAACTGGAATCCACCTGCCCTTACATTAGCTCAGGCATGCAAGCATGAGAAGGTGTGCTTAGCTGAAAAAGCCCCTCCTCTCCTACTGAAGACTCCTGGGATGTGTGAAATTATTTTGCCTAGGCATGGAAATCAGGAAGCAACTGAAGAAATGTAAACAACAAAAAAAAAAAGTTTAAAATAAGCAAATATAATACACTTTCCTATGAATTTACTAATACTAGTACTAGTAGCATAAGGACTAAAAATAGTCAATGTTGATAAAGAGGGTGACGTTTCGCTTTAAGGGGATTTACCCTTTCTATCTGTCCTGTTTACTATGATCATTGAAAGTGAAAGTAAAAGAAAACCCCAAATTGTGGGCTGTCCCCAGAAATGTAATAGAGGGGAAATCTTCCAATGGGGACACTAGTTATGGTAACTTGGGTCCCCAAGGAATCCCCTTAATTTGAAGGGATTCCCTCTCATTTACTGTTTGGCTATAGGACAGGAAGTGAAATTTCTGCAATGGGATGCAGATGGTGAAAAATAAAATCTGCCAGGGGTTATAACCCTCCCATACTGTAGCCAAAATAAAATAAAAAAGTTTAACCCCTTCAAGCCGACAGTACGCAAATAGGTGGCCCCACTGGACTGATCTTTTTTCCGTGGGGCTGAATGTTTGCGTATCTTCCTTTGTGCTGGGAATGCGACACACAGCATGTTCCCAGCACAGAGACCGGGGTCTCACCGAGAGCACCAGGCCCAGTTCTAACAATCAGGACCCCAAAACGTCCGATTCTGGGTGACCTGGTCGCTGTGATAGCCTCTAATTGGCTATCACAGTAATCAGTCACTGTGAAGCCCGCCCCCGTGTCTTCTGTCTCTGTGAATGGATGAGAGAGATACATTGTATCACTCTCTGTCTTTGAAGAGAGAGAGAAAAAAAAGCACGTGTAGGAAAAAAAAAAAAAGAAACCTAGATCAAGGTTTGATCTAGGTCAGTGCCAGGGTTAGTGTCTGGGTCAAGGCCAGGGTCAAAGGTTAAGGTTCAAGGTCAAAGGTCAGGGTCAGTATTTTTTTGGACAGGATTTTTTTTTTAAATTAGTATCAGTGTCAGTGTGTTTTAGGATTAGTTGCTTGCTGCCCGCCCACCGTCAAATGACAGCGGGACAGTGCAGCTCTAGTTGTGGGACGCCATCATATGATGGCGTCCCAGAACAGCAGCTCTCGCGCGCTGCGGGGGCGCACAGTGCAGCGATCACAGCCGCGCCACGTTGCTAGAACACGGCGCAACCCGATCTCTTTTTTTTTTTTACATTTTTGGTCTTTTTTTTTGTAAAAAGTAAAAAATCCAGCAGTGATTAAATACCACCAAAAGAAAGCTCTATTTGTGTGAAGAAAATGATAAAAAATTAGTTTGGTTACAGTGTTGCATGACCGCGCAATTGTCATTCAAAGTGCGACAGTGCTGAAAGCTGAAAAATGGCTTGGGCAGGAAGGGGGTGTAAGTGCCTGGTAGGCAAGTGGTTAAAAAAAGCAAAATGCGCACTATTGTTTCTGGGCTGTACTACAGGTACAAATAACAGCTAACATACACATACAATACCTTGAAAAAGTATTCATACCCCTTAAAAATTTTCCAAATTTTGTCATGTTACAACCAAAAACGTAAATTTATTTTATTGTTTTGGTTTTTTTTTATGATAGACCAACACAAAGTAGCACAAAATTGTGAAGTGGAAGGAAAATGATAAATGGTTTTCAAATATTTTTTACAAATAAATATCTGAAAAGTGTGGCGTGCATTTGTATTCAGCCCCCTTTACTCCGATACCCCTAACTAAAATCTAGTGGAACCAATTGCCTTCAGAAGTTAATTAGTAAAGTCCATCTGTGTATAATTTAATCTCAGTATAAATACAGTTGTTCTGTGACGCCCTCAGAGGATTGTTAGAGAACCTTAGTGAACAAACAGCATCGTGATGGCCAAGGAATACAACAGACAGGTCAGGGATAAAGTTGTGGAGAAGTTTAAAGCAGGGTTGGGTTATAAGAAAATATCCCAAGATTTGAACATCTCATGGAGCACTGTTCAATCCATCATCTGAAAATAGAAAGTATATGGCACAACTGCAAACCTACCAAGACACGGCCGTCCACCTAAACTGACAGGCCGGGCAAGGAGAGCATTAATCAGAGAAACAGCCAAGAGGCCCATGGTAACTCTGGAGGAACTGCAGAGATCCACAGCTCAGGTGGGAGAATCTGTCCACAGGACAACTATTAGTCGTGCACTCCACAAATCTGGCCTTTATGGAAGAGTGGGAAGAAGAAAGTCATTGTTGAAAGAAAGACATAAGAAGTCTTGTTTGCAGTTTGCGAGAAGCCATTAGGGGGGTAACGCAAACATGTGGAAGAAGTGGGTGGCGGAAAACTAACACTGCACATTACCCCGAACACACCATCCCCACCGTGAAACGTGGTGGTGGCAGCATCATGTTGTGGGGATGCTTTTCTTCAGCAGGGACAGGGAAGCTCTTCAGAGTTGATGGGAAGATGGATGGAGCCAAATACAGGGCAATCTTAGAAGAAAACTTGTTATGCCGCATACACACGATCGGACATTCTAACAACAAAATCCATGTTTTTTTTCCGACGGATGTTGGCTAAAACTTGTCTTGCATACACACGGTCACATAAAGTTGGTCAGAAATTCCAAACGTCAAGAACGTGGTGACGTACAACACGTATGACGAGCCGAGAAAAATTCAATTCAAAAGTTCAATAGCCAGTGCGGCTCTTCTGCTTGATTCTGAGCATGCGTGGCACTTTGTGCGTCGGAATTGTGTACACACGATCGGAAATTAGGCGAACGGATTTTGTTGTCGGAAATTTGGAGAGCCAGATCTCAAATTTTGTGCAACGGAAATTCCGATGGAAACTGTTCGATGGAGCCTACACACGGTCGGAATTTCTGACAACAAGCTCCGATCGCACATTTTACGTCGGAAAGTCCGACCGTGTGTACAGGGCATTAGAGTCTGCAAAAGACTTGAGACTGGGGCGGAGGTTCACCTTACAGCAGGACAACGACCCTAAACATACAGCCAGAGCTACAATGGAATGGTTTAGATCAAAGCATATTCATGTGTTAGAATGGCTCAAAGTCCAGACCTAAACCCAATTGAGAATCTGTGGCAAGACTTGAAAATTGCTGTTCACATACGCTCTCCATCCAATCTGAGCTATTTATTTAGATGTGCAAAGCTGGTAGAGACATACCCAAAAAGACTTGCAGCTGTAATTGACGCAAAAGGTGGTTCTACAAAGTATTGACTCAGGGGGGCTGAATACAAATGCACGCCACACTTTTCGCATATTTATTTGTAAGAAAATTTGAGAACCATTTATCATTTTCCTTCCACTTCAAAATTATGTGCCACTTTGTGTTGGTCTATCACATAAAATCCCAATAAAATACATTTTCGTTTTTGGTTGTAACATGACAAAATGTGGAAAAAGTGGTATGAATACTTTTTCAAGGCACTGTATGTGGTATTGCTGTGATTGTCAGGAGCAGGAGAATTTATTTTGGGTTGTTTTCCTTTTGATATAAAAAAAAAAAAATAAAAAATAAAAAAAATCAGGAGATATCCATTACTATTTACCACCAATTGAAAGCCCAATTTGTCCAGAAAAAAACAAGGTATAATCCACCTAGATGCACAAAGTAGTTGTGATGATATGTACGGTTTTACTAACACGTCAAAATTAGGCTTTTCAATTTGTTTTACCCTTAGGTGCGAAGGGGTTAATGTTACGTGAAGAATATAAGCAATCATCTATTTTTCCTGCGCAGAAAGAGGGATAAAGCTTTCCTAAAATAAATGCATGTGCTCACTTTGAGCTTTCAGCAGACTTTGTTAATTACATTTTGCAGAAAATATCTAAATATATAAGGGTGTGCTAATTACATAAATGCTGTATTGGAGAAAATTACATTTCATTTTTCTTTTACTATTTTTTTCCCAATCAAAACCAAGGAAATACAAATATATGTATCCCCATTTGCTACCAAATTAAAGACATATCTGTTCCCTCCTCCCTTCAAAAATTAAAAAAAAAAAGTATAATATGATAGGGTAGTCTACAAAATGCTAAAAGGTTTAATGTGCAAAACAAAGATATCACTGAGATAAAAAAAAAAAACCACATAAGAAGATTTAGGAGAAAAAGATCCTGAAACTCAAATGGTTAAATTGAAAAAAAATTATTTTTTAAGAAAAGAAAAAAGGAAAATGCACATTCAAAGAACAAGGGAAATAAATGTAACTACCGGAAATAATCAAAGGTAAAAAAGGCATCATCTAAGTAAATAATGGTCTTTTTTTCAAGCAAATTTTAACTTAATTATTCGATGTTCAAAATGTAAAGTTTTTGCTTCTTCTTGCAGTGAATATACTTGACCTGGAGGGAAATTTCTTTCAACATAACCTAAGATGCACTTTAAAAAATGAGTCACATAATTTGGTTCATCATGGAAACAAGTTACATACCCTCTAAGTCCTTAGCAAAATCTTTCCAGAACTTCTTCTTATATTCTTCTGTCCTCCCCATCAGGTCATGCGACAGAAGGCGTTCTATTTTTTTACATCCTCTGCATGAACAGGTCTGCCCTACTCGGGGAAAAAGCATAGACTAATAATGTAGGAAAGAAAGCACTGCACTGTGACACCGTCAGTAAAGTATCATTCTAGCAATACATGTTCTCTACACTTGTATTTATATGTACTTCTGTCTCAAAGCAGCTCCTCATTAAGGCCCCTTTCACACTGGGGCGGTTTGCAGGTGTTATTATGCTAAAAATAGCGCCTGCATACCGCATATAAAACTGCCGCTGCTGTTTCTCCAGAGTACCCCTTTTCATCATGGTCCCCATCAAAGTACCACTTTTCATCAGGGCCTTCATCAGAGTGCCCTTTACATCAGGTGTACTTATCGTAGTAGCCCTTACATCAGCTGTCCTCATCAGAGTAGCCCTTACATCAGCTGTCCCCATCAGAGTAGCCCTTACATCAGCTGTCCCCATCAGAGTAGCCCTTACATCTGGTGTCCCCATCAGAGTACCCTTTACTTCAGGTGTCCCCCATCGAAGTATCCCTCCCGTCAGGTGTCCCCATCAGAGTATCCCTTACATTAATTGTCCCCACCAGAGTGCCTCATGGATCAGTAAATGCACTTTCAGAGACCTGGGGGAGCACAAGTAAAATTTGGGGGGAGGGCGGGGACACCCCTTCCCAGCAACCTCCTAGATCCGGGTCTGATCATCATTGTATTTCTATACAAATCTATGGGAATTGTAAAAAGGTGTATTCAAGGGCCCAAAAGTACACTATACTTTGATCACCTATGAACACTTTCTGAACCACTGTGCTTACTCCCCTTCTCTCTCAAAGAACTTTTTGTTTGTGAAGTTGGCCACATATATCCGTTCTAGCTCAACATTAGCGCTGTTTGTAGTGTGTTATTATGGTCATATTTTGCTGATTATGGTATGCCACTATTTATGATGAAGTCTATGGGAATGCAATCCAATTTGAAACAGGTGAAATGCAGGTCAGAAGGAGGACAACTTAAGTTTAATTGCACCAGTCAATTAATTGTAAATACGGTAATCATCTTAAAGTGGAGTTCCACCCACTTTTACAACTCTTCAGCATCCCTCACTAAACTGTGCACTGCAAACGAATTGGATATATATATTTTTTTTCTCAGCACCTACTGTATATCTGCTGTATTCATTTTTCACTTCCTCCTCCCTAGCCGTGGCTCATCGCATCATTTCCTGTTTGCAATGCCTTCTGGGAAGGGGCGGCAACTTCCTCTGACACTGCCGTTGCTATGGAAACCTGACCTGAAACCTATTACACTGCTTGTGCTGCACTGAGCATGTGCGAGATCTGCAAGGATGAGATCCAGGAAGAAATACAGTCTGGCTTCAGATGCTCACACTTAAAATGGCCACGGCCTGCTGTAAGTTTATAAAATAACAAACTGCTGCTATAAACGAACAAAACAGACCTTAGTTTACAGACTAACTTTACTAGAATACATTAAGCTTGTGTATTATATGGGTATTTTTATATAAAAAGTATAATTTTGGCCAGAACACCACTTTAAACTGATGTCAAATTGATGCCATTGAGGCAAGCCTAAAGCTCATCAACACAGACCCTTAAAGGTTTACCTAACATGTTAGTTCACCTTTACAGAAAAAATTGTAAAGGTGAACTAACACTGTACACCCTCCCCACCAACCTGCTTGTACCCACTGCACTTTCTTCCGGTAATGCTGAGCTGTCAGTGCCCCTGCAGCCGCACCAGTGGTCTGGAGATTTGAAATGCCCACTCTTCTCTCTCTTCTTCACGCAGCTCTTAAGGTAGGGACCAGAACGATTCCCTGTTACAGTGCTGACCAATCAGAATTGCTCTGGTCTATTCTGGAAAAGCTGCAAAGAGAAGAGGTAAAAGAGAGAGGATTTGAAATCCCTGGAGTGGCTGTGAGGACACTGAGAGCTCAGCATCTTTGGAGGTAAGTACCATGGGGGCTGGGGGTAGGGGTGTTAAGGGTATATGGTGTTAGTTCACCTTTACATTTTTTCTGTATAAGTGAACTAACCCTTTAACTACCCTACTGCTTGCTATCCTGCCACTCTGATGACCTGAGAAATGATATACCGGGTACTTTTGGGCATTGGGAGAATGTGAGTAGTCAGTAATCAGATCTTAGTACAGTGCAGGGGGTGGGTGGAGTCTTTAGCCGTGTGTAAGCTCTAACTAGAGAAACTTCAAACGTACACATGGCTTCTACTCCTTACTCCTGCGGCCAAATGGGGCAGTGGTCAAGTGAAGGGCAGGTGGGGACAAGCAGCAAAAAAACTGAAAGGGGTTCAATTGCCCTTAAAGAGTGTGTTCACCTTTGGAACATGTTATATGTTCCACCCATATTTAGGGTGGAACATGTCTCAGGAGGCAGACCCAGAATTCTAAGGAGAGTACCAGGAAGTAAAGGGAGATGGATTCATCTGACCATAGTAAAAATGGCCGCCATGAGAAAAAATGGGGCAGAAAATAAAAAATAAGGCATACAATTATGTATAAGTATCTCTTTCTAAATGTGTCTTTGTTGTAATTTTTCTATGATAGGATTATCATCTTTTTTTTTTTTAATAGGCAAAGCAGAGGTTCCCTTTAGAAGTGGAACTTGATAGCTGTGTTTTTAAGTTATAATATATAGTTATAAAACATTACAATATACAATATATATTACTGTATATACATTATAGATAACTGCAAGTTGGTTGATACACAATATACAAAAAAATTGTATAATCTATAATTGTATATGCAATGCAACCTCAAGAAGGTAAAATGCATTGATGTTTTCTTGTATACTCATATATCTAAAAAAACGTCTGCAATAAAAAGATAGTTCACATTATTCAAACACACGACACTGGCTCTTTTCCTGTGACTGTTTAATAGTACACGTGCGCCATATGTAACAGGTATAGAAACTGCTGTTAGCTTTGGGGTAACCCAAGGTTACGGGAATTTGGGCCAGCAAAGGCATTAAATATTTGGTGGACATATGTGACGGATCTGGGCTTTTCACATTTGACAGACAAAACAACAAATTCCAATTACCAAACATTTTTTTTTTTTAGGTTCCTGCAACTCTGTCATGCCTTTGAACTGCAATTTAAATCCATCCAGCTTTGGCTGGAGCAGGATGACCTGGAGGCCACATTGAGGGACGCCAATCTCCCAAAACCATTATCTCAAAAATACCGAGCAATGCTGCCATCCATCCAGGTTGGTCTGGATGGTCTGCGTGGTTTGTGGCGGACGGAGGTGCAGGAGCTGGACAGCGAAGACTGGGAGGATATGTGGGATTACCCGCTTCAGCCATTGGTTGCAGCTAGAGACAAACTGATTCAATTCAAAATCTTACATAGGATTTATTATATGCCACAACGTCGGCACCGCCTATACCCAACCTTCTCAGCTAACTGCTGGAGATGCTCTGGTACTCCAGCAGGCTTCACACATTTTTTTTTTATTCAAGATTATTGGCGGGAGGTAACCCAATTCATCCATGGGTTAACCACTATTCCTATCCCTTTGACAATTAGTGTTTGCCTCCTTGGGTTAGTAGAACAGCTGGCATTCGCTAAGGCAACACGTACTTTAATAAGTATCCTCCAATTGTATGTGAGAAAGGCCATAGTCCTCAAATGGAAGTCAGCTGGACCCCCTACCTTGTCATTATGGAAACAGTCAGTTAATGCTGTGATACCCCTCTATAAAGCAACATATTTATCCCACGGTTGCCCCAAGAAATTTGAAAAAGTTTGACATTTGTGGACAGACAAATTCTACAGTAGACGATCAGACCTTAGCGGACCAATTTAGTTCAACTTCCTGAAGACATACATGGCCCTACATGGAGTTGGGATCTATGCCTAGGATATGTGAGTGGTTGGGTAGGCCCCCACAGACATTGTACCAACATTTTATTCTCACTACTCTTAAAGTGTCCAGTTCTGATAGCTAGAAGGGGGAAGAGGTCCTCCAAAAAGCAATATTCCATATCATTATCCTGTCAACTGTAACCTGAGCGGTGTGTGTTTAGTTGTTTAGAGCTTAGTGATATTTGGTTGGTTGGTGAGTTAAGCTATGAGTTGTAACTTGTTATGTGGATGGCTATGTGCACCAGTTAGCCGGGGTATGCCCCAATGGCTCTGTTTTGTATCTATAACTCATAAACCTTTCAATAAAAAGAATTAAAAAAAAATAATAATAATAAAGAAACTGCTGTTAGCCTGTACAGCTATTTTGCCACCAGAAATCCCATAGTGCTAGGAATGAGAAATAATTATTTTAAAAAAATATTATTTTTATTCAATTTTTTTTGGTAACTGAAACAAAATTATAAAAAGATCTTCCCTCTTTCAGACTAGTAGAAGCCCGTTACTCCAGGCACAGTGCATTCATAGGCATACAAGCCCATTTGTCTGGCATGATGGGCTTTTACTATCTGTGGGGGACTGGTGGTAAGCAAGCATTTTTAAAACTTTTTTCTTGAAAAAAAAATTAAAAAGGTTAAAAAAGTAATCATATGTGTGATGAGCCTGTTTTTTTTTAAATAAAAGGAAATCTACAATAATACAGTATATACATTTTAAATATGAGTTACTATGTACCGCGTGCAAATTTTGTCTTCTGCTCCAAAATAGGATTGGGTTCCTCTGATGTCCCTAGGCAAGATGGACCAAGTAAAAATTAACTTCAGAAGGAAAAAAAAACATATAGTGATTCTGTAAACAATATTTTATGAAATAAGAGCATGCACACAGCTAAATTACTCAGAGTGACCCAATTTGTGGACTTTAATGAAATTTTATTCTTCGTTTTATTTATTTATTTTTTATTATTGAGATTTTCTTACTTAAGCAGCTTGCAGATACAAAATAAAAAAAAATATATATGTAAATGGTGCATACAGTCATAATTCTATAAACTTATTCTAAAAGCCCAGATTTGGAAGAAGCGTCCCATCTCTACTGTTCTTTTTTAGCAATTGAAACATTTTGCTTTAAATAACTTTTTTTTTTTTCTGTGCAGAAGCAGCTAATTCAATTTAACTACTGTAATCAAAGTTAAATTATCAACATAAATATTTTATCATGCATGCCAATTAAAAATCCAACGTTCACATCACTTGAGACCCATTTGCTGTTTTAAAAAAGCTCTGGTTCAGCAGCTATTTGTTCTACTGGCTTTTTAATATGATACCCAGTCTCTGTGCCTGTGGTAGGTACCTGTGGAAATTAACTCCTTCTTGCACAGCCCTGGCATCCCTTTAACTGGGCTATTACTCTAGATCACGTGACCACTGTAATTTGTTGTCACAGGATCGGGAGCCGGTGCTGCTGGCTCCTAATCTAGAGACCAGAAGCTGATTTTTTGACAGCTCAGGTACTGTTCTGGAAGCACGCAATGGTTCGCAGTCTGTGCTCTAATTCATCCCAAAGGTATTCTATCGGGTTGAGGTCAGGAAAGTGTGCAGGCCAGTCAAGCTTCTCCACCTCAAACTCGCTCACCCATGTCTTTATGGACCTTGCTTTGTGCACTGGTCCAAATCATTTGGTGGAGGGGGATTATGATGTGGGGTTGTTTTTCAGGGGTTGGGCTTGGCCCCTTAGTTCCAGTGAAGGGAACTCTTAAAGGTGTCAGCATACCAAGACATTTTGGACAATTTTATGCGCCCAACTTTGTGGGAACTTTTTGGGATGGCCCCTTCCTGTTCCAACATAACTGCGCACTAGTGCACAAACAAGGCTCATAAAGGCATGGATGAGCGAGTTTGGGGTAGAGGAACTTGACTGGCCTGCACAGAGTCCTGACTTCAACCTGATAGAACACCTTTGGGATGAATTAGAGTACAGACTGTGAGCCAGGCCTTCTTGTCCAACATCAGTGCCTGACCTCACAAATGCACTTCTGGAAGAATGGTCAAACATCCCATGAACACACTCCTAAACCTTGTGGAGAGCCTTCCCAGAAGAGTTGAAGCTGTTCTAGCTGCAAAGGGTGGGCCAACTCAATATTGAACCCTACGGACTAAGACTAGGATGCCATTAAAGTTCATGTGTGTGTGTAAAGGCAGGCGTCTCAATACTTTTGGTATTATAATGTATGTCCTCCTAAATTATAAAGCAAACTGAGTTTGGTTGTTTTACCGGATTACATACAAATTACACTTCCCACATGATTAATAAAAACATCTTTTTGATTTGTGCTCCATATACTGTAGCTGCTCCACAGTAATCTAGACTTGTCAAAAGGTCTGAAGGTGCAATTCTTACCTATAGGTTTGTTAGACATCAACTCGTGAAAGATTTCTAAAAAAAAAAAAAAAATTTTTTAATGATCTTTAATTGAGAAAAAAAGCAATATAGGAACAAATGTACAAACAATAAAACCAGTGTAAATAAAATAAAATGTCAGAATACTAAAGACAAAAAAAAATAGGAATATTAAACCAATATATGAAATTACATATAAGTTAAAGCTAAACTCCAACTTTACCTAATGCCGGGTACACAGGGATCAAAAATCATTAGAAAACGGTGGGTTTGGCAGGAACTTGCCGACTTACGGCTTGTGTGTACAGCTCCCCGTCCAACAGAAGCCGGTCTCACAACAGGCTTCTGATGAATGGGCATGCTGGAAAACCAGCATGCGATCGGCATCCGATCAGCACTGGCAGTCAATGGCTGCCAGTGCTGATCAGTGTGTCCTTGCGGGGGAGCGGTCCCCCTGTCAGAACACAATAGCACAGCAGGCGAGATTACTGCACTAAGATCGCTTGTGTTAGTACAGCGATCCGTCAGCTTTTGTTTGTTTAGCCTGCTGGGTTGAACGGAAAAAAAAAGTATTTACCAGGCTTAAGACTTTCTGGAAAGTGTCACAGTGTCTTTGTCCCCACAAAACTGAGCTATCATTCATTAACACACAATGCAGAAGGACATTTTCTAAACTGATGACAATTTGTTAGGACTGACAGTGTTCTAATCTAATTTACAGCTGATAATGAAGAACTGTGAACACAATACATACAGTTATGTTGAACATTATCCCACAACCCCCTCCTAAACATTACAAAGCAGGGAGAGTATAAAAGATTTTTAAGAAAGTAAATGGAACTTAACCACTTCAGCCCCGGAAGGTTTTACCCACTTAATGACCAGGCCATTTTTTGCGATACGGCACTGCGTCGCTTTAACTGACAACTGCGCGGTCGTGCTACGCTGTACCCAAACAAAATTGATGTCCTTTTTTTCCACCACAAATAAAACTTTCTTTTGGTGGTATTTGATCACCCCTGCGGTCTTTATTTTTTTGTGCTATAAACAAAAAAAGACCGACAACTTTGAACAAAAAAAACTATATTTTTTACTTTCTGTATAATACATATCCAAAAAAAAATATATAAAAAAACTAATTTATTCATCATTTTAGGCCAATATGTATTCTGCTACAGTCCTGGCCCCTGAACTCTGTGCGATACATAATCCTGACCCCTAAACTCTGTAAAACTTAATCTTGACTCCTGCACTCTGTGTGTTACTTACTCCTGACCCCTGAACTCTGTGTGTTACTCAGTCCTGGCCCCCGAACTCTTTGCGATACATAATCCTGACCCCTGAACTCTGTGCATTACATAATCCTGCCACCTAAACTCGGTGTTACATAATCCTGACTCCTGCACTCTGTGCGTTACTTACTCCTTACCCCTGAACTCTGTGCGTTACTTACTTCTGACCCCTGAACTCTGTGTGTTACTTATTCCTGACCCCTGAACTCTGTGTGTTACTTATTCATGACCCCTGAACTCTGTGTGTTACTTACTCCTGACCCCTGAACTCTGTGTGTTATTTACTCCTGACCCCTGAACTCTGTGCGTTACTTAATCCTGACCCCTGCAGTCTATGCTTTACACTATTTTGACCTATAGCAGCATAGTTTCACACTACAATTTGACCACACCCACAATTCTTTGCAGTGCTATACACGCACAGCATCATTTTCAATAGTGCAGAAGGTATTTTGTTTTTATAGCTCTAAAGCCTGCCTCTTGTTCCAAAAGTCTGCAACCATTTATTTCAGGGCATGTTTAAAAATTGCTGCATGAATTTGTGGTTATGGCTAAAAATGAGGGTGTGGTTTTGTTTGTAGACATGGTCAGTAGGGTGTCTGTGGATTTAACATTGAAAATCTGGTAACCTTAGCGAATACCTGCACCTTGTACCACATGTGTACGCAGAGTCTTTGTTTACCACTGGGCTTCATATCCTTTGTTAATAATTTTGTGTACAACAATAAGTATTCTTGGCATTCTTACTTTTAATAAAGTCATGAAAAAGATAGTTGTTTGAAGGTGCACTGCCCCAGAATCCTGAGGAAAACAAAAGACATTTGCTTTAAATACAATGATGCTTAGCATACAATGCAATTGTGATTTAACGTATTACAATTACATACAGTACAAAACTCAATATGTAACTGAAACAGATAGTAACACAATATATACGATAAACCTTAGGATGTTACACAAACCAACTGTAACCCCTTCACTTATCCCTGTTCTATACAGTATTGGGTAGGGAAAGCTTGATTATTATTGCGTTTAGAACCATTGCTGAATGGATTGATTTACCTATATACAATACATATGTTTTCTGTGTGTGTATATACTGTATAAATATATTATAGAGAAGTTTGTTAGCCTTAGGGATATTAGCTCAAAAGCACTGTGAATCAGAGACATTTGTACACAAGCGGTCCACCTGACAAGTTGAGTTAATATGTTCAGTGCATAGTTGAACACTTAAAGTGTTACTAAAGCCACCACAGTAAAATCAGTCTGTATATGCTTGTTATACTCACGGTGGAACCTAAGGGGTTAATCCTCTTCATTGTGTAAAAAGGCTGTGTGATCCTGTATTCTCTGTAAGCTCCCCAGTCCCAGCAGCACTCATGCAGCCCCAGACCATGACACTCCCACCACCATGCTTGACTGTAGGCAAAAAACACTTGTCTTTGTATTCCTCACCTGGTTGCCGCCACACACGCTTTACACCATCTGAACCAAATAAGTTTATCTTGGTCTCATCAGACCACAGGACATGGTTCCAGTAATCCATGTCCTTAGTCTGCTTGTCTTCAGCATTCTGTTTGCAGGCTTTCTTGTGCATCATCTTTAGAAGAGGCTTCCTTCTGGGACGACAGCCATGCAGACCAATTCGATGCAGTGTGCAGGGTGTGGTCTGAGCACTGACAGGCTAACCTCCACCCCTTCAACCTCTGCAGCAGTGCTGACATCACTCATACATCTATTTCCCAAAGACAACCTCTGGATATGATGCTGAGCACGTGCACTCAACTTCTTTGGTCGACCATGGCGAGGCCTGTTCTGAGTGGAACCTGTCCTGTTAAACCGCTGTATGGTCTTGGCCACTGTGCTGCAGCTCAGTTTCAGGGTCTTAGCAATCTTCTTGTAACCTAGACCATCTTTATGTAGAGCAACAATTCTATTTTTCAGATCCTCAGAGAGTTCTTTGCCATGAGGTGCCATGTTGAACTTCCAGTGACCAGTATGAGAGAGTGAGAGCGATAACACCAAATTTAACACACCTGTTCCCATTCACACCTGAGACCTTGTAACACTAACGAGTCACATGACACCAGGGAGAGAAAATGGCTAATTGGGCCCAATGTGGACATTTTCACTTAGGGGTGTACTCACTTTTGTTGCCAGTGGTTTAGACATTAATGGCTGTGTGTTGAGTTATTTTGAGGGGACAGCAGATTTACACTGTTATACAATCTGTACACTCATTACTTCACATTGTGTAAGTGTAATTTCTTCAGTGTTGTCACATGAAAAGATAGAATAAAATATTTACAAAAATGTGAGGGATGTACATCCACTTCCTGCAGTGTAGTGTACAGGGGCTCCAGCAGATGACAACAAAACAACAGAAGGGACAATCAAAGGATGTTAGGGTGAATTATCCACACGCTGGCACTTAATCAGAGTTTGGATTCAAGCTAGCTTGTGACCAGATTCCACTATTAAGAATTAAAGAACATACAGACAAAGTGCAAAGAGAAAAGGTCAGAGTGTAGGACAACCAAACTCAGTATAAGGCCCCATGCACGGTTATGAATGGGGCCATTAGGGATTACATGCAGGGAACCCAGCTGGAGTTCTTGGCGATTAGCTGAAGGCGGTGAGGCCATTGAAAGTAATGGGAGGCTGACAGCGCCCGCAGCGCATGTAATTAGTTTATGGATGGAGGATTGGTGGATGAATGAAATTTTGCATCCTCAATTCACAGAGCACTTTTCATTCACGGGAGCTATAGTACAAAAGGTATAAATGAAGGAGAGGAGTGGAAAGTGGATAGTTGGTACTGATGACAAGTTCCTGTTACAGGTCCAGAACTCCTATTAACCCCAGCAGCACCTAAAGAGGTTAGTAGCTGGGGTATAGGGAATCATAGAGGATTTTGGATTTCAACTAGGACAGTCAGCATCTGTACAAGGGAATTGTCTCATTAAAGATAAGTACCATCCCTTGTGCTAATCTTTTTAAAAATTTAGCTTTTACATGCTAAAATAGAAGAGTTGTTATAGCAGAAGTGTAACGGTCCTATCGAAGTTGGAGTGCCACTAGTCCAAGGGTCTCTGCCTCCCATGCATTGCTGGAAGAGGAGGTCCACTGCGAGAAAACTTTTTGCCTCTCAGGCCCTCTGGCTTGGGAGGCCTAATCGGCTTCAGAATCTAGTCCCAGAGAATTGGAAATGGGCCTATGATACGGCCTAGAAGACAGTAAGCTGACTAGAAAAGGGGGGTACCATCGAAAAGATTCCTCAGTCAATTGCTGGTATAGGAAACACATATTGAGAAATTGCTGGTCTCAGCTTAAAGGCACACCCTTGACCAATGAGATGGACTGAAGTTATTTTTATTGGAGTAGAGGGATTTTTGCTGCTGTTTTTGTATCCTTTGAACATCTCTTCCATGCAGACTGAGCTAATACAACTGTAAGTAAAGACTGACAGCATGGATTATGGTCATGTGGTTGCCCAGTGGTAGGTCTGTGAGTGTTTTGGAGCAATTGTTGGACAGATCACCAATAGTAAGGGTAGCAGAGCATGTTAAACACAGCTTGTTAGGGGTTTGTTATTATTATACAGGATTCATATAGTGCCAACAGTTTGCGCAGCACTTTACAATGTGAGGGCAGGCAGTACAGTTACAATACCATTCAATGCAGGTGGAATCAGAGGGCCCTGCTCATTAGATCTTACAACCTAAAAGGGAGGGTCAAGTGATACAAAAGGTAATAACTGTGGGGGGTGAGCTGATGTAGAAAATAAAAATATAGTTGTTGGGTGGAGGCAAGATAGGCTTCTCTAAAGAGCAAGGTTTTCAGGGATTGCCTAAAAGTGGACAGAGTAGGAGATAGCCAAGCTGATTGGGGTAGGGAATTCTGGAGGATGGGAGAGGCTCAGGAGCAGCCTTGGAGGTGAGCATGGGAGGAGGTCACGAGGGACCTAGAGAGTAGGAGGCCTTGGGAGGAATGCAAAGAACGGTTTGGTTGGTGTTTTAGTGATGTAGCTGGGGGTCAAGTTGTGGATGGCTTTGCAAGTTGTTGATTTGCTACAAAGTAAAATACTTTAATGTCTTGGGTTTGAACTCATGCTGGAACTTGCTGCACAACCCTACAGTTTGAAAGGATATCATTGTTCATATCTAAATGATTGTCTGATGGGAAAGGCATTATTACAGTTCATAGGAAAATGTCAGTTCGCCTAGTGAACAATGTAGAGCAGTCTGCAACATATGTTTGTATCACTTCAGTCAAGTCAATGCTTTCTGTGGAATGAGATCACTCCAATAATACCTAGAATTACCATATAAATTGAATATGCCTGTAGAGGAGACGTGTGTCTTAAACACCCTGGGCCATAATATCTTAGTTTGTAACTGGAAAATTGCCTTTAATATCCTCTAATCATGTATGCATACAATGTTATTTTGAAGATTCTTACTTTCAGTAATTTCACGAATAAGATTATCGCTTGAAAGCGCGCTGCCCCACAGTCCTGCAGAATAACCAAAAAATCCATCTGTATTATTCATCCTTTTGGTTTGCATAGATCACTACATCAATTTAACTGGCATGGTATATAGCTGTGGACATATGCTGTATCATTTTCATATTTGTTAGGAACAGAGTTTGAGAAAGCCTATCACAAACCTATGAAACTTAAAATGATCATCTGATGAAAAATGCATAGACTAAGGTTGCATTCTGTGAAAAGTGTGTTGGTCAATAGACCCAGATAAATGGGCAGTTAAAGTTATGAGCAGTTCTCATATCTTCTAGTAGAAACTAAAGTTGGCCATAGATGGAGCCACGAGTTGCAGGAAAGTAAATCTCTTGATTCCCCCATCAACACATTCAGTGTTGATGGGGGAATCCTTCCCACGGAGCTATTGTGTTCTACCTGCAGAGAGCCATCCCGGCCAGTAGAAAACACAGTGATTATTGCTAGCGGCTTTAGCGATTTTCTTTCTTGCAACCCTTGGTCGGCTAAGATTAGAACCATCTATGGCCGGCTTTAGTTTGGTCTCACATGCTTCTACTTCTTGGTTAGCGAGGCCATCCTTTACAAGAAATGGACAATAGGGACACTCAGAAGGTGAAGATGGCGAGGCCAAGCTGTTTGCCCATATGCTATAAGGTTTTTATTAGTTAATATTGTAGACAAGTAATGTTAATTTAACGCACACCTCCTAAAAAGCTCATAACACCAACACCTGCCATCGGGACAGGAAATGAGGGAAAAAATCTCCTTATAGCCTATATAAAGCTAAAATGTGTTCGTTTCAGAAGAGGTTAAAAACCTCTACCAAGTTATTTTTTGTCCAGGTAGAGAGGTTTCTATTCATTTCCTGTACTGGAGGAAATTTCTCCAAGGTTTTCCTCACTTTTTGCTCTGATGAAAACTCAGCGTTTTTAGATTTCTCCTTGCTTACTGTGTCAGTGACAATGGTAACTAGGACAAATAGAGGGATGAAATTATCCCCAGTGAAGATGAGACTTTGACAAAGAGTCTTGAGTCTCAAGAGTCAAAACTTGACAAACAGCCTAACCTTATCTTACTCTACCTAAAACCAAAAAAGGCCTTTACATACACTTACAGTGACATTGTTTTTGGTTTTTAGTTGGAGCTCACTATTGAGTAGTTTTAGCATGTTGCAGTCCTTGTTGTCGGTTGCCTTATCTCAAGCACTCCTTGATATATGTACATTTACATCATATAATCACCACTCCTTATATGTGTACAAATCCCTTATGTGTTAAAAAACTTGGAAAGATCTATTTTTTTCATCAAAAAATGTATTTGTTAAAGCTGTACTTTAGGAGGAATTGGCTCTTAAAGCGGGGGTCCATCTATCTATCGTTTTTTTTTGGAGTTCATTCACAAACTTTTCTTCTCATGATTATCTACTCACATGTTCTGTGTAATAAGTCCGCCTGTGCCCGATTTCGTGGTAAAGAATAACTTATAAAATTCACTGAAGGCGGTTTCCATCTTCATTGTGGGCATTTGAAGCCCACAAGCATGTATTTCCTGGATGCGGTGAATGCTGTGCTCCCAGCATTCACCGAGATGTTGTGATGACGCTGTTGCACAATGCATGCTGGGAAGCCTGAGACTAGCTCCCAGGGGACTATGGGAGGTCTGGGAGAGGCTAGAAACACGCCTACTCCCATGGGAGGAAAACCAGGAAGTGCTAAGAAGATTAGGAAAAAAAAGGTAATTACGGCGATTTAAATTTTTTTACACAGCATGTCAGCATCTAGGCAAGGAAGAGAATGCATAGAGATAATGTTAAAAATTTGGGTGGAACCCCGCTTTAAATAAGGCATTAGGCAGAAGTACTCCCTGAAAGTGCTGGACCCATAAGAAAGCTTTAGAGTCAGTAGCATAGGGTAGAAATGCAAAATCCTGTATCAACCAATGGTACATTTGCTTTCCTTACCAAAATTGTCCAGAGAAGATCAAAAGTGACACCCAGCTTTCTGCACATTAATTGCACATCTCTTCTGCTTTATTATTTAGCAATGTCCCTCCCAGCTTACCATTAAGATAAGACAAGTCCTTCTCAGGCTGTTTCTTTAATAAACGTCCCGCTTCAAACTTACTGCCTAAAAACTCAGTCTTCACAAAACATTTGTAAGCAGGAAATCCACACATGTGTGGAGTAAACTCAAACCAAGTTCCTGAAATGAGAATATTTTCTTCAGTTATTGTCCATTCAGAGATTTAGTATTTAAAAAAATTGTCGTTTTTTTTTTACCTTCTAATCTTACTACTAGTTAGTGACAACATGTTGAATTTCATTTAAACGTTTTACTACCTTTCTTTTCATAGTTACATAGTAGGTGAGGTTGAAAAAAGACACAAGTCCATCAAGTCCAACCTATGTGCGTGACCATGTGTCAGTATTACATTACATATCCCTGTATATTGCGGTCATTCAGGTGATTATCTAATAGTTTCTTAAAGCTATCAATGCTCCCCGCTGAGACCACCGCCTGTGGAAGGGAATTCCACATCCTTGCCGCTCTTACAGTAAAGAACCCTCTACGTAGTTTAAGGTTAAACCTCTTTTCTTCTAATTGTAATGAGTGGCCACGAGTCTTATTAAACTCTCTTCTGCGAAAAAATTTTATCCCTATTGTGGGGTCACCAGTACAGTATTTGTAAATTGAAATCATATCCCCTCTCAAGCGTCTCTTCTCCAGAGAGAATAAGTTCAGTGCTCGCAACCTTTCCTCATAACTAAGATCCTCCAGACCCTTTATTAGCTTTGTTGCCCATAAAGGGTCTGGAGGATCTTAGTTCAATTAGATCAATGATAGCTAAAGCTAGCCTATACCACTAACCTAACGTGTAGCTTTAGTCAACACTATGGTAATCATGCAGAATTCTACAGAGTGACCTGGAATACTTACCTTGCCACCAAATCTCCCTGGATTATTCGTCTCCGTGCTAAAGGTCACATGACCAAAGCCAAGGCTTCAGTCACTGGGGGAAGAGTTTTAATTAAACAGGAGCATGCAAAATCTGGTGCAGCTCTGCACAGCTGCCAATCAGCTTCCAGGTTTTATTGCCAAAGCTTAATTGAACAAGCTGAAATTAGAAGCTCATTGGCTACCATGAACAGCTGCACCAGTTTTAGTAAATCTCTGCATGGTGTCCCTCAAATGGGCTTGGGAGGCTGATGTTCATGCAGCACCTATTGATCAGTTGTTCTGCTACAGTGGGATTGATTTACTAAAACTGGACAGTGCAAAATCTGGTGCAGCTGTGCATAGAAACCAATCAGCTTCCAGGTTTTATTATCAAAGCATAATTGAACAAGCTGAAGTTAGAAGCTGATTGGCTACCATGCATAGCTGCACCAGATTTTGCACTTTCGAGTTTTAGTAAATCAACCCCAGCGTTCTTCTCCTCATCACTGGGTCCTTTCCCTGTTCCTGTGGGCGGTCCCTGTTTTGTGGAGTGTTGCCTAACTGGAGTCAGTGTCCCCAGTCTCAATTTCAGTGATCCTTACAAAATCCACCCCCCATTTGTTCTTGTGTTCGTCACTTGTTCTGGCACTAGAGGGCATATGAATTGAAGGATAGCAGAAGAAAGGTGAGTAGTTCACGAGTCATCTGTAATACTTTTTATGATTATGGTTAGAAAGAGTAAGTTTAGGACAAGGCCATCTGGTAGAGAAGTATATTTATTTAATTATTAATTTTAAATTTTCAGTATGTATGCAATTTTAATTCTAAGTGAACCTCTAAGAAGATATTAAAAATATCACTGAATCCAGTTATGTATTTTTTCACAAAATATATACATGAGTTTTAGATGCAATTAGTACAGATATCTGAATGTGCCTTGATTTCAGCCATTAATCATCTGAACAGCAGCTCCTGTGTTACCCATGCGTCCTTCAGCAAAACACTGCCTCCTGGGATGTGTGTCGGAGACAACCCAGAAGGCAGCAGGGGTGCCTATACCATTTTTACCTAGACAAATAAGGTGTCGGTGCTGGGCTGCAGCAATAAACAGGTAATAAACCTTTGCAAAAGTGAGGAAATTGTATCCAATTGTGGAATGGGGAGAAAAGAGGAACCAGGAAGGATATTTTTTTTATAGTTGAAGGTCTATTCAGACTACAGCGGGAGAAAAGTCAGGTCACTATGATAGCTGTGCTGTGTGACAGATCTGTATAAATTTCAGGACTGAAGACATCAAAATATACATCCTAGAGTTGGGATTTAACTAAGTTCAGTTTTAAGATCTTTGCTGCTTTTATTCTTTACTAGCAATTTATATTTGGCACAATCACCTTCTTCTTTTTCAATAGCAGAGTAGACTGGATATGGGTTTACCCCATTCTCACACACAACCTTGTGATTCGACAGATTTTTTTCATGTATCTGAAGGAAGAGAGACATGCTTAATAGAAAAAATAACTGTAACAAGTAAGTATACTGGGTAGTGTATTTTTAGGTTTAATTGCTTTTATTAAGATATTTAAAGAATTGCAACAGGTTGTTCCTGAAATTTAGACAACATAACCCAATATGGCTGTTAATGATAATTCAGAAGCAGGGTTCCTGAAGAAGAACATGACACAAGTCATGGGTGATGAGTGAAACTAACAAGCTGATATGACATACAAAAAATGGGTAATAGACAAGCACCACCAACAGAAAAGTCATTACAAAACAACACGTGATAAGGAAAGACTCAAGACTCCGGCAAAATTTAGACGATAGCCAAAAGTGCCAGGCATGAACTAGAATGTCAGCGGGCACATAACTTCAAGCCAGAACAAAGATTAGATAGTAGTTGGGCATGAAGCTACCATCCAACCATCACAAAACCTACCTCATCAAAGATTACCATTCATGCAAATGTCACCTAAATATACATGTATATGCCAATAGAGAGGTAAGAAAGGACAGTGAGTGACATTCCTGCCCTGGTATTGACTTAAAATGCTGGAAAGCAATAGTAATGTGTGTGAAAATCCAATAGAGCTGATTCTTCTCCTGAGGGCTATCTGGAGATGTTGGTGAGTACACATAAACATGCAACTGTCTCTCTATCTGACTGCAAGAAATTAAACTGGCTGACAATCTTCTGTCTGTGGACTCCACTTTGAGATATGCTGAGGGGTTGTTGACTCTAATTAGACCTCTAAGTGAGCGGTAAGTAGGGTATAAAGCAAATGATAGAGGTAATCATTATCAAAGAAAAAAGGGTTCCTTCTCTAGCATCCAACAAAACAATAATGCCCCGTACACACGGTCAGATTTTCCAATGGAAAATGTGTGATAGGACCTTGTTGTCGGAAATTCTGACCGTGTGTGGGCTCCATCACACATTTTCCATCGGATTTTCCGACACACAAAGTTTGAGAGTAGGCTATAAAATTTTCCGACAACAAAATCCATTGTCGGAAATTCCGATCGTGTGTACACAAATCCGACGGACAAAGTGCCACGCATGCTCAGAATAAATAAAGAGATGAAAGCTATTGGCCACTGCCCCGTTTATAGTCCTGACGTGCGTGTTTTACGTCACCGCGTTCAGAACGATCGAATTTTCCGACAACTTTGTGTGACGTGTGTATGCAAGACAAGTTTGAGCCAACATCCGTCTGAAAAAATCCTAGGATTTTGTTGTCGGAATGTCCGAACAAAGTCCGACCGTGTGTACGGGGCATAAGAAGCTGGCTTACATATCTTTGATACTGCTTGTTCTGCCTCCAAAATGAAATTCATTATGTTTGTTCTCCCTGCAGTATTAAATTTGGCTACTAGATAGGGCCCGGAATAAATGTACTGTTTTACAGAAACTAGAAACTGTTTAGCTTTAATAAGAACTCACATTCCTCATTCTGAAAAAAGGAAACAGGTTCATCCTGGAAGCCCAGACTCCATATAAAGTAGAACTAAAGGCAAAACTTTTTTTTTTCATTTTGGAAAGAGTAAGGGAAGGTCATAACCCCCGTCAGTTTATTTTTTTACATCTGTGTCCCCTTGGAAAGAATTCCCTTTAATTTCTGTCCCATAGCCAAAACAGGAAGTGAGAGGAGATCCCTGAAAATTAAGGGAATCCCCAGGGTATTTCCTCCCTATTACTTTGCTGGGGACTACCCAAAATGTGTGATTGTCCTTTACATTAACTTTCAATGATAATGGTAAACGCAAATAGAGAGGGTAAATCTCCCTAACGGGGCACAGACAGCAAAAAAAAAAAAAAAAAAATGGACAGGTGTTCTAATCCATCTCAACTCTGTCCAAAACTAAAAAAATGTTTGCCTTTAGTTATACTTTAAGGAGACTTTACCTGAAGGAGAGAAAACCAGCCATTATATCTTCAGCACATGTTGTGGACGAAACCTTCATCCCCTACAGGCAGCATCACTGGTGAGCATGGTTATTGCCATCTGCAGCCTAGTCATTTCATTGTGTTTTGTATGTTTCATACATTGATTGTATGTATTCCTAGTCCATTTTTGTCACTAGTTTTCACCCACCCTGTTTTGTTAATAAAGCTTCAAGATAACATTCAGTTTGGCTTATTGCAGAATAGGAAGGTTTAGCTGCATGAGTTACACACAGGGAAATGTGTAGCGAGTACAGAACACTGCTCCTAGGTCCTGTGCTTCTCTCATTCCACATGGGTGCCAGCATACCTCCAAACGCCATAACTTGCCCTCATAACATGTACATATAACACGTGAAGCCATGCACAGCTTTCCTCTTCTGCCTCAACAACTTTATTACCAACAGTGACAGAAACACTCCAACCATGTTCTCCCACTAACACATTCCCCCCACACTAATAGAGCTTAATCATAGAGATCTAAGATCAGTGGTAGCTGGTCCATAAGGGGCGCAGGGTAGCTGCCCCCCCCCCCCCAAAGTTTTAACAAATAGCAAAGATTATCATAGGACGATTTATTTTTAAATAAATAATAATATGACTAACATTTTTTAACACCTTAAAGTTAAAAAATGTTAGTCATATTATCATTTATTTAAAATTAAATTGTTCTATTTGTGTGCACTCACTGCACTGTGCGGAGCACCGGACTAAAGGGAGTCTATTATGCCCGTCATTTTTTGCCAAGCATGTGATTAGAGCCTGAGGCTCTAGTTGGCTGGTTTTAAGTTGTCCTCGGAGAGCAGAGCACTGTACCCTCCCACGTTTGATTTTAACAAATCAATATTTGCCATTGCATCACTTCCAGTTTCTGGCTTCTAGTCCCAGCCAATCAGTAGGCTAAAGATCTAGAGCCCGGAAAGAAGACTGTGTTAACATGGAAGCCATGGAGGGGAGGCAGCAGAGGGGAGCCATATCAGGGGAGTCGTGACCGTGGTGAATGTGGACCTGGAGGGGTTTATTTGCACCCCCCAAAACTTTTAGCACCAGCCGCCACTATCTAGGATTATGCCCCATTAGGGGGCTAAATGCGTTAGGGCAGTACATAAGACAAGCAGTGTGCAGCTTCATGTTTTGGATACTAGACTAATTATCAACTATGCAAATGTAAACATCCTTCTGGGTACATTATGACTTGTACTTACTTCATTAGTCATCCAGTAAACAACCACATAGGCCCACAAATCAGTCAGTGAGAATACTTCTTCCAAAAATGCCTTCTCTAACTTCTCCCATGACTTGTCCCAGTCCCATGTTGATTGGAGCCGATCATATAAACGACTCTCCATTTCTTTCATGCATGAAAAGTCTGACCACTTGTCATTGTTATATAATGATGCCATACACCTGAAAGGTTTGAAGTCAGATATTTGATGTTTTTACTATAAAATATTTATTTTATTAAAAAAGGTATACTTTGATTTGGTTTAATGGGGTTGGGGATGCAGATTACAGGGCTAACACCCAAAACCTGTTTCACTGACCTGGAAAAATCATACAGCCAAAGAGGGTCTAAAAAGTCTGCACTCTTGAATTGTATTATTTTAGATCAAGGATATAGTGAAACAAGAATAAGGCAGATGACAGATTTTTATTTTGTATTTATTTTTCTTTATTTTTAAGGGAGCTGAATAGTTTTTATTTGTTTTTTACACCAGAAGCCCCTTGCTAAAAGCTTTCTTGGTGTTCAACAAGTTCAACAAATACTAGGTAGGTGCAATGGATGTACATACCATGTTGACCCAGATGTTCCAGAAACGTATGTAACAACATCTAGAAGCTTCAGTTCAGACAGCTTAGACAGGGTACCCAGAAAAGCATTCATGGCACGTAGTCCACCCCCAGACCCCAGCACTGCAATTACAGGGGGATCAAAATTCTACAGAAAAACAAAAATAAAAAACCTCATTACAGGCTGGTCTAAAATAATATGCTAAAACAAGAGAAAGTACAAAAGAAGCTTGAGGCAATTATGCCCTCACCTGTGGTAAGGGTGAATTACTATGCAGGTCCAGTACTGAAAGTACTGTACAGTAAAGTACTGTGCAAATGTTTTAGGCAGGTATGAAGAAATGCTGTAACGTAAGAATGCTTTCAAAAATATATATTTTAAATTTTTTATTTTTATCAATTCACAAAATGCAAAGTGAGCAAACAGAAGAAAAAATATAAATCAAAACAATATTTGATGTGACTACCCTTTGGCTTCAAACCAGCAACAGTTCTCGCACACTTTTCACACTTGCAAAGTCAGGGATTTTGTAGGATTAGAATCAGGTGCATGATTAACCAATTATACCACGCAGGTGTTAATGATCATCATATGCACAATAGGTCGAAACACGGTAATTAACTGAAACAGAAACAGCTGCATAGGAGGCTAAAAACTGGGTGCAGAACAGCCAAACTCTGCAACTAATGCTGAGGTTGTGGAAGATCCTTTCATATCACAGGTCATACACCATGGGAAGACTGTGCCCGGGAACAAGACACAAGGTAGTTATACTGCATCAGAAAGGTCTCTCCCAAGCAAAAATTTCAAAGCAGACTGGGGTTTCAAGATTTGTCATTCAGGCTCTTTTAAAAAAGCACAAAGAAATGAGCAATGTTGAGGAACATAGACACAGTCTGCCAGGATAACTTGATGTAGCAGATGAAAGACACATCATTCTTATTTTCCTTTTGACATCAGAAGATGTCCAGCATCGCCATCAGTACAAAACAAGTGGAAACCAATGGGACCCAGGTACACCCACTTCTGTCTGGAAAAGTCTGGCTAGAACGAAGTGGTCTTAATGGAAGAATTGTGGCCAAAAAGCCATGTAACGAAATGTCCCACACTCCACTTGAGTGCTTTCGTCATATACCGCTTCTTCCCAGTCTGAATATAGATATCAGATATTCCAACCGCTAACAACCAGAAAACAAGACAATACTCGTTTGGTTGCTGAATATGGACTGTTTATTGAAAAAACAGGTACACAGGTAATACTCTAGACAATCCCCCCACCTTTGCATTCCGTGCGGGGTAGACTGTCCAATCAGCAGCGAGAGCTGTTGGAGGAATTTGCCCCCACCAATCTCACAGCTAATCTACATACCGTATATACTCGAGTATAAGCCAAGTTTTTCAGCCCATTTTTTAGGCTGAAAAACTCCCCCTTGGCTTATACTCGAGTGAGCCGTACTTTTTATTACTAAAACAGCGTGTGTCTCTCGCTGTGTAATGCATTCTGTTCAGCCGTCCATTGAAACAAAGCCCGCCCTGCCTCCTCCTCATCCGTCCGTGATAGAGGAACACTGATACGAAGCTGGGAAACTGTATCAGTGTTCCGCCTATCACAGACGAGGAGGAGACGGGGCGGGCTTTGCAACTGGGCACAGTGTGACTGCAACTGGGCACAGTGAGACTGCAACTGGGCACAGTGGGACTGCAACTGGGCACAGTGAGACTGCAACTGGGCACAGTGAGACTGCAACTGGGCACAGTGAGGCTGCAGATGGGCATTGTTTACCGGTAGCTGCTGCATTTTCCCACCCTCGGCTTATACTCAAGTCAATATGTTTTCCCAGTTTTTTGTGGTAAAATTAGGTGCCTCGGCTAATATTCGGGTCGACTTATACTCGAGTATATATGGTACACATCCCATAATAGCCAAGGCAGACAAACACAATAGAACATTGGAATACAGCCACACCCCAAACGGCAGAGGCCATCATGGCCTCCTTAATAATGTCCTTTTGCATTACATAACAGAATATCTTCCTAAATGCTTGTAGCTCCCTCAAATAAATGCCAGGGCTCATAGTCGGTAGGCAAGAAGCTAGCATTCAGTACCCTTCAAAAGCCTCTGTCCCGGGTGAGTCTGTCACATTTCTCCCCCATCAAAAGTCAACTAAAAAGGGCCCAGACCTCCACCTGGTCTGTAGATGCATTAGTCGGGCAGAGTGAACTCACATAGTCTGTCAGCACGATTTCCATTCTTAGCTGCAAGGAATTCTGAAGATACAGAAGGATTTGAAGCAGCCTACATCCACAGAAGATCCGTAGTTGGTTCTCTAAGATGTTTGGAACAACCTACCTGCTGAGTTCCTTCAAAAACTGTGTGCAAGTGTACCTAAAATAATTGATGCTGTTTTGAAGGCAAAGGGTGGTCACACCAAATATTTATTTGATTTGGATTTCTCTTTTGCTCTTTACTTTCCATTTTGGTAATTGATAAAAAAATGAACTATTAACACTTTAATTTCTGAAAGTATTCTCAATTTACAGCATTTTTTCACACCTGCCAAAAACTTTTTCACAGTAGTCTAGGTTTCCCTACATTTGTTCTCTGCTATCCATCCTAACTAATACATTTCTGCAATACCATATCTTTGGTGTCAAGGAATACAGCCAACTTTCTAGTAAGAATGTTTATTTCACAGAGACTATCACATGCAACATCCCAGTTGTACAGTCGTATTAGGGTGGGGGGCTCTCAAGGAAGGACTACTCTTATGGCTAAATAGAAGAATCAGTTAGGGATAGTTTTATCTGAGGTGAAATGGAAGAAATGTTTCTTGTTGCTTACCCTCTTTCTATACCATCTTATTTCTAAAAATGAAGGTAGGAAAAAGGTATTTAAAAACTAGAGTGGTAATCTCACATCACGCATAGGACACAACTACTCCTTTATTAGCAAAGAGTCATAAAAAATCTGTTTAGGGGAAAGTCAAAGTCTGTTGAGATTTTGATTGATTTAAATGCTGGTAGACAATAGAATACAATTCTGTGTGTTAGTTAAATTTTGATCTATTCCTTGCTGCATCTGTGAAAATTGCAGGCAGACTGGTTCCCCTCTCCCAACCGCCCCCTCCTCTCCCAACCCTCTTCTTTTGAAAAGACGGTACTTAATTATTAATGTTTACCTTAATGCTCTTGCGCAGATTAGAGAAGAAAATAAGGGGGGGGGAAAAATAAAAGCAACAGTACAAAAAAGCAATACATACCATGAACTAAACTACCTTAAATACTAAACAAATAAATAAAATACACCCTCTAATTAAATTATTGGATTTGAGGGATGATCATATTGGACATCATCTCTGTGTTTTTTATCTGAAAATATTTAAATCGGTTTCTTTTAATTATATGTAAAAATTATTACTTATATGTAAAAATAGTGGTTGTGTTTTTTTTTGGTTTGTGAGTGTGCCAATAATAATTTCCCAGTTCTCAATACAATGTTTTTTTAAAAAAAAAAAAAGAGTACAGAAAGAGCAGTGAAAGCAAATTTCACCTATGTGGACCAATAAATCAAATTCACGATCTCATTTTCTGATGGTGAAATGTAGTAATTTTGCAGCAAAATAAATTATGCTGAAATCACTTGGATCATTCCCACTGATAAAGACACTTACCTCTGCAGAATTTATGCCCTGGGATAAAAGGTTCTTAGCTATTATTCTCTTCCTTGCTTGGACAGATAATTTTTCCCCTTCTGATCTGTTTAGTGTAAATGTAGTGAGTCATGCAAAAAAGAAAAAAATACAATATTGCAAACAAAAGTATTTGAAGCTTTTCCTGACAAAGCGTACTTCACTTCATACAAGGACAATTTTACCTTTGCTGATACCATTTTCAACATCTTTACTGAAGCAAGGAAAGCGTAAGTTGGTATTTGTATGGTTTGAATCACTCATAGATGACCTACCTTGAAACATATATTTTTCAAGTTAAAGTGCATGCAAAAGAGTATTTCTACTGTCTCACACTATTCACAATGCTATCTTGACCATGTAGTTCTGATCACTTGTGTCCACCTAGCACTACACTCTGCCTCTTGCCCTATCACCTGTGTCTGCCCAGCCCCATGCTCTGCCTTCTGTCCTATTCCCTGTGTCCACCCAGACCAACACTCCAATTCCTGCCTGCAATGGGATAATCTAACATATGCCTGTGATATGGGGCTCTACTGGTGCTGGGCAGCAGTTTCTCTCCTCCCCCTTCCTGAACCCCCCTTTTCTCCTCCTTCCTCTTTCTCCCCCTCCCCCTTCTCTCCCCTCTACCCCCACTTTTTATCTCCAACCCCTCCCTCTTTCCCATCCCTCCCACCCAAGTCACCCTCTCTTTCTTCACTCTCTCTCTCTGTCACCCCACCTTTACCCCCCCCCTTTTTTTGTGTGCAGAAAAGCATATGTAATTGAAATGTTATTTATTTTTAATTATCCTTTGTCCTGAGGTTTAAGTGTGTCTGTGAAAGTTTCACTTGTGGCACAGTAATAGGGAATCTTTTGTGGGTACTGTGGCATAGGTGTGCAGTGAATACAGTGACTAGGCTCCGGTTCTGTTTAATCCTCCCTCTTTAAGCCCCTCTTACTGTTTAGGTTTAACCTGATCATGACCGCCAGTTGTCACTGCACACTATGTGTGCTTCAGAACTTGTTTTTCTCCTCCATCCTAAGGTTCCCCAGGTCTTTCATAATCCTAGTCATGTTCACATTTTGCCATGCTGTTTTGACTTTTTATTTGTAAAGCCAGGCAGATTACTTATGTATTCAACAGTGCAACTCTTTAAAATGTTTAAAACGTCTGTACCACATAAATACTGTGAAGAAATCTTTATTTTACAAATAAGTATTCAATACCTGTTAAAACCTGGAGCAACACCCTGTTTAAAATTGAATGAGGCAGTCAATTAAAACTGAAGGGTGGGGGTATAGAAGGAATGAGAGAGGGAGAAAAGAAGAAACGAAGCAAGATAGTAAACAAGAACAGGGGAATGAAGAAAGAGAAAGGAGGAGTGAGAAAGGAAGGAAGACTGGAAGAAAGTATGCATTTTCTATAAATTAATAGTAAGTGATGTACACCTTGTAAATTACGGGATATTACATACTTCAATAAATTAAAATAATAATAATAGTTACTCACTGTGAAGAGGAGCAGCAGGTAATATCAGGACATTTCTGTAGGTAAATAAAAGACAAGGCTGGTGTTTATAAGTAATCTTGTAAAGCACACACACCAAAAGACAAAATGGAGTTTTTCGGGGAAACTATAAGCCATCTACTGCTTTGGACCCCCTCAGTACAAACACATATTTAATTCAAACTGTAGTACACTGTGCCCACTGACTGGAAATCTGGTTGTGTAACTGTGGAAATTTAATATTTAGCAAGATGACAGCATAAGCATGTGTGGTGGTCAGTAGCCCTTGGTTCTAGTGGTGGGTGGCTGTTTTCTGTGTCTACCGGGTGAGTAATGCCTGGACTGTGTTGGACAGGCAGACCCTGCTCAATATCAGAGGCGGCTGTGTGGGACTCACTGTGGGGGTGGACATTCTTGGTGCGACGGCAGCTCTGTGTGTACTTTGCTGGGGATTATGGTTGTGAGCACTGGATGCCCTGGAGTTTAAGGAAGAGCAAAACAGGAGTCCAGAGAGATGTAGTGCCAACTGATCTGGAGAGTGGTGATCAGTGCTCTGAGTGCAGAACAATCGAAAACTGGGCAGGGAATCAGCGTGGCTAGAGGCTGTGGAACTAGGGAAGGAGGAGGAAATCAGCAGCTGTTATGAGTGAAATAGATAACCAGCAGACTGGATCTAGTCTGGAGGTGCCAAAGGAAGATACGTGAGTTGGGGGCCAAAGTGCCAGCCAGTCAAATAAGGCCGAGCAGAAGCCAGGACAGGGTTTGCAAGAGCAGGGGAGGTGGGAGTTGTGATGCGTCAGACCCAGGAATAGAGGAAAAAAAGCTGGACTGAGAGTAGGCTCAAATGCTTTGGACCTAAACTTACACCACTGCCAAATGTGTGATTCCTGAAGGGAAAGATAGAGGAGCTACAAACTTATATTATGGTGAAAAAACGTATGTGCTGCTATGTGAGTAATTGAAGCTCCAGCTTAACATATCAGTAAACAGCTGCAACCATTGATTAGTGAACTCAAAACACTAAAAACAAAATAGCAAATATACAGTATCTCACAAAAGTGAGTACACCCCTCACATATTTGTAAATATTTTATTATATCTTTTCATGTGTGACAACACAGCCATTATTGTCTAAACCGCTGGCGACAAAAGTGAGTACACCCCTAGATGAAAATGTCCAAATTAGGCCTAAAGTGTCAATATTTTGTGTGGCCACCATTATTTTCCAGCACTGCCTTAACCCTCTTGGGCATGGAGTTCATCAGAACTTCACAGGTTGACACTGGAGTCCTCTTTCACTCCTCCATGATGACACCAAGGCTCTGGTGGATGTTAGAGACCTTGCGCTCCTCCACCTTCTTCTGAGGATACCCCACAGATGCTCAATAGGGTTTAGGTCTGGAGACATGCTTAGCCAGTCCATCACCTTACCTAGCTTCTTTAGCAAGGCAGTGGTCATCTTGAAGGTGTGTTTGGGGTCGTTATCATGTTGCAATACTGCCCTGCGGTCCAGTCTCCAAAGGGAGGGGATCATGCTCTGCTTCAGTATGTCACAGTACATGTTGGCATTCATGGTTCCCTCAATGAATTGTAGCTCTCATGCAGCCCCAGACCATGACACAAGTCGTATATGATATGTGCATACATATAGTAATAACATACCATATAAAAAATGTATAGGCTGTGTATAAAACCCACTTTACATACAAGAAAACATAAATTGTGCCCATACAGTGTATGATGTCAGATACTAAACAAAAAAAAGCAAGCTGAAAACTATAGAAATGTCCAAAGAAAAATGATTGTGATATTCCAACGAATATGTGCAGCTCCCCCTTTAACCAAAGAATCCCCTCTGCTAATAGCTGTGTCAGAGTGATCCTTTAAAGTTTGAGCAAATAGCCACCACCAGCCACCAATATGAGTAAATGGCCGCTCACCTCAAAATATGACCTAAGACAGTCAGAAAAAACACTTTTTTTGTATATATATATACAGTGGCTTGCAAAAGTATTCGGCCCCCTTGAACTTTTCAACCTTTTGCCACATTTCAGGCTTTAAACATAAAGATATAAAATTTTAATTTTTTGTGAAGAATCACCAACAAGTGGGACACAATTGTGAAGTGGAACGAAATCTATTGGATATTTTAAACTTTTTTAGCAATTAAAAAACTGAAAAGCGGTGCGTGCAAAATTATTCGGCCCCTTTACTTTCAGTGCAGCAAACTCACTCCAGAAGTTCAGCGAGGATCTCTGAATGATCCAATGTTGTCCTAAATGACTGATGGTGATAAATAGAATCCACCTGTGTGTAATCAAGTCTCTGTATAAATGCACCTGCTCTGTGATATTCTCAGGGTTCTGTTGAAAGCGCAGAGAGCATCTTGAAGACCAAGGAACACACCAGGCAGGTCCGTAATACTGTTGTGGAGAAGTTTAAAGCCGGATTTGGATACAAAAAGATTTCCAAAGCTTTAAACATCCCAAGGAGCACTGTGCAAGCGATCATTTTGAAATGGAAGGAGTATCAGACCACTGCAAATCTACCAAGACCTGGCTGTCCCTCTAAACTTTCAGCTCAGACAAGGAGAAGACTGATCAGAGATGCAGCCAAGAGGCCCATGATCACTCTGGATGAACTGCAGAGAACTACAGCTGAGGTGGGAGAGTCTGTCCATAGGACAACAATCAGTCGTACACTGCACAAATCTGCCCTTTATGGAAGAGTGGCAAGAAGAAAGCCATTTCTCAAAGATATCCATTAAAAGTCTCGTCTAAAGTTTGCCACAAGCCACCTGGGAGACACACCAAACATGTGGAAGAAGGTGCTCTGGTCCGATGAAACCAAAATCGAACTTTTTGGCCACAATGCAAAACGATATGTTTGGCGTAAAAGCAACACAGCTCATCACACTCAACACACCATCCCCACTGTCAAACATGGTGGTGGCAGCATCATGGTTTGGGCCTGCTTTTCTTCAGCAGGGACAGGGAAGATGGTTAAAATTGAGGGGAAGATGGATGCAGCCAAATACAAGACCATTCTGGATGAAAACCTGTTAGAGTCTGCAAAAGACCTGAAACTGGGACGGAGATTTATCTTCCAACAAGACAATGATCCCAAACATACAGCAAAATCTACAAAGGAATGGTTCACAAATAAACGTATCCAGGTGTTAGAATGGCCAAGTCAAAGTCCAGACCTGAATCCAATCGAGAATCTGTGGAAAGAGCTGAAAACTGCTGTTCACAAACGCTCTCCATCCAACCTCACTGAGCTCGAGCTGTTTTGCAAGGAAGAATGGGCAAGAATTTCAGTCTCTCGATGTGCAAAACTGATAGAGACATACCCCAAGCGACTTGCAGCTGTAATCGCAGCAAAAGGTGGCTCTACAAAGTATTAACGCAAGGGGGCCGAATAATTTTGCACACCCCACTTTTCATTTTTTTATTAGTTAAAAAACTTTAAAAAATCCAAAAGATTTTGTTCCACTTCACAATTGTGTCCCACTTGTTGGTGATTCTTCACAAAAAATAAAAATTTTATATCTTTATGTTTGAAGCCTGAAATGTGGCAAAAGGTTGAAAAGTTCAAGGGGGCCGAATACTTTCGCAAGCCACTGTATATATATATATATATATATATATATATATATATATATATACATAAATAAATATATATATACCCGGTATATATATATATATATGGTCTACGAAGTTATGCAAACATCCACCCGATATGATCTGTCGCACCAACGAGCTAGCTGGATCCACGGCTCATACTTCCAGTTTAACTCAAAATATATAAGGGAGAACTCATAGAGCAATTTTCGCACAAATCTCTTCTTTTATTTAAATAAAAATTGTACACTCACATTAGCAAAGATTAAAATCAGCATATACAGGTTATAGACTCGGCTGCTCGCCTCCTCACCACCTAACGAGTAACAAAGACACCAGAAGTGATGTCGCTGTCCCCACCCGATATGTTGCATCACTTGTCATGTGGCTTCTTCAGGGATATATACAAAAAAGTTGTTTTCTGACCGTCCTTGGTCATATTTTGAGGTGAGCAGCCAATTCACTCATATTAGTGGCTGGTGGTGGCTATTTTCTCAAAATTTAAAGGATCACTCTGGCACTGCTATTAGCAGAGGGGATTCTTTGGTGGAAGGAGGATCTGCACATATTTGTTGGAATATCACAATAATACTTCTTTGGACATTTATATAGTTTTAAGCTTGCTTTTTTTGTTTGGTGTCTGACATCATACACTGGATGGGCACAATTTATGTTTTTTGCATGTAAAGTAAGTTTTATACTCATGCTATAAAATTTTTTTATATGGTATGTTATTACTAGGTGTATGCACATATCACATACGAAATTAAATCATATTCACATATATTTGCTACAAATTTATATTGTCAAGCAGAGAGAGTTGGGAAAGTGTTAAGTTCTCATTTTTACAGAGACTTGGCTTCACAGTGGTATACTTAACAAGGTGTTACCCATGCAGGGGAGGCATCTGTTTAGATCCAATAGGATGCTGGCATCTCATAAGTGGGGGGCTGTGTGTTTATGTACATTGGGTGTTTTTTCAGAATGCCATTAAGGGGTTAGTTCACAAAAAAAAAACTGCTTATGCAGATAAGGGGAGCCTGTAGATAAAACTGTTCAGCTTTGACCAAAGTTGAATAATGCCCTTGCTAAAGCTGTAGGTCGTTTACATAACTTATGAAGCCTGACTGGAATACTCCTAGGATGTTGCTAAGAGATGCCTAGCTGTTACTGTTCATCTTCACCATCACAGGAGTGAGCTCTCAAACACTGATCTCAGGGCTACTACATCAGGCGAGAGAAAGAGTATGTGAGGAGGTTTAAATCAGAGAAAGAGCTCACTCCTGTGGTGGTGAATGTGAAAAGCAACAGCTAGGCGTCCCCTAGCAACATCCTTAGCAAAGTTCTAGGAGTTTTCTTGTCAGACTTCATGAGGTACATGAATGGACCAAGCCTATAGTAAAGGCATTATTGAACTTTAGTCAAAGCTGCACAGCTTGTTTTTATCCACAGACATCCCTTTTCTGCATTGGCAGTTTTCTGAAAAAGGTTAACTCTGCCTCTAAGGTAGATTTGCAGTGTATACCAGATGTGGAACTCTTGTTGATTAAATGTCACCCCTTTTACCTCCTGAGGGAATTTACGTCTGTTATTATTTTCACCTGATGCAAATTGTACAATTACCATGCAGTTGGTTTATGAATCCATGTGTGCTCAAATGGCAAAAAACCCTGATGGAGTTCATATAATGGAAGGGGATTGTAATAAAGAAGATTTAGGATCAGTACTGCCTAGGTTTGAACAGCATGTTGATATCCCCATGGGGGAGTACCCTGTGTTTCACTAATGTGCACGACAGGTTCAGGGCCAGCTCTTGCCCCACTAGGAGATATTGGAGCATACATATTGTTTTTTTTTTTTGGTGCCTACTTACTCTCTACCTACCTACTCACAGGTTATTAGGAAAAAACAGGCCTACAGACAGTCAGGAAGTGAAAATCCCGCCGCACTGAATCGCACAGGAATCTCACAGGAATGCAGACCTCATTCCTGTATGATTCAGGTGTGAACCAGCCTTCATTGCTTGAAGACATAGCAATTGAGTGATTAAGCAATTTTCCAATCAAAATCCTTGGGGAGGTAGGCGAGGGCTTTGGTTAAAGCAGTGGTCTCCAAACTGTGGCCCGGGACCGGATGTAGCCCATTGCTTGCCTTTATCTTGCCCTTGGAGCCTTATTTCATAAACTGACACCAATGATGGTACACAATCTCCCACAGACACCATCGTTCGCACTATTCTTCCCATTGATACCAACAATGGGGCCTTCTTCCTCCCATTAAAACCAATTATGGTGCATTGTTTATGCCGACTGATGCTGGGGCATTTTCTACACTACTGCCTAAAAGTTTGAAGCCCCCTGGGTTAGAGATCGGAATATCGCCTTTAAATCAGGTGATAAGGAGGCATAGGGGTGGCAAGGGGAGGCTAGGAGTAAGGATTTGGAAGGCTAAGCAAAGGTATAAATTGAGACTAGAGACAGGACTGGGATGTAATAGTGCCAAAACCATGCTGAAGACTAATCAGTCAGCCACATGTTATAAAAAAAACAACAGGTTGACATAAGGGAATGTGAGGCTGCTTTACCAGAGGAATTTGACAGGTTTTATGCTCATTTTGATCATCTATAAAATTATGTAATTGCTAAGGTTGGCCATACAATATACAATTTCCTTGTACAATTTTCATTTAGAAAACCCAAACCTAAACACTTTCAATTTGTATTCAGTTGGGCAGGTCATTGCACTACATAGTTGAAGGTAAATCTAAAAGGAAATTGAATAAGAAAACTGCATGTATAATTTATGGCCAGCTTAAAGAGGAGTTCCACCCAGGCGGGCCATTAAAAAAAAAAAAAATTAAAAGTCAGCAGCTACAAATACTGCAGCTGCTGACTTTTAATTGGACACTTACCTGTCCCTGGGTCCAGCAATGCGGGGGATCGAAGCCCCGCTCTTCCCCCCCTCCGCTCGTCGGCGCCGGCATTTCAACTGTGGGCGCCGGGCTGTGGCTTCACAGCCTGGCACCCACTGCGCATGCGCGAGCGGCGCCGCGCGCCGTGATTGGCCGCTCAGTCACCTGGGACCTGTAATGGGTCCCAGATGATTGACAGGAGGGAGGGAGAAGAGTCGAGCCCTTCCTGTGCCAGGGGGAAGTGATGTCACCAGCCCAGGCAGAAGAAGGGGGCAGACTACGAGGGACCACCTAGCAACAGGCATTTAGAGGTGAGTAAAAAAAAAAAAATATCCAAATGTTTTTTTGTTTTTTTTTTTAGAATTTTTTAGATATGTTTGTTTTTTTGGGTGGAACCCCACTTTAAGTTGTCTATTCCACCTGGAGATAAGCCTCTTATGTTCTCTACTCAGGGTGTGTGTTTAGGTTTGGTAAGATTAGAGAGCCTGGGATCATCAGCCAACCACATTTGTAAAAGCAAAGCAGTCTTTTATTACATTAAAGGGAAAACAAAACAGCTTGATTGCAGCACAAAACAAAACCAAACAGTCCACGCTCCTGGTATAAAAACCAACCGTTTGGCTCACCGCCTGAAAAACTTGTCCCTTAACAGGGTTATGTTCCTGCCTGTCTCAGACATTCCAAACAAGAAGTTTCCAGTTGCTAAGCAGAAAAGTCATAAACTGTCCCCCATTTTCACTTTTCAGTGTGTCCTGCTACACACTCCACTTCAAAGACACCTGCTGATGGCTTCCTGTTCCACTTCAAGCCTCCCCTGCAGGTGGGTTTGGGGGCTCTTTCCCATCCAAAGTCTCTCTGAGCTTCTGAATTCATTGTCCCAAATGAGGACTTACCAATCCTAAGAGCATTGTAGATCAGTCTTCTCTTCTCCAACTGGACCACCCTGGAACCCCCCCGCCCTGCATGGGTGAGAACCCCTGAAAACTCAAGAATTGCCTTCCAGTTACCCCCCCCCCCCCCCCTTTAAAAGCGCCATAATCCAAATAATGAGGAAACATATCTCCCATTCAGGATTCATCCCTGGTGTCATGTACAGTTTCCTAATGGTTAATGAGAGGAAATCTTCAGGGCCAGGGATTATTTTAAAGAAATGTTCCTCTCAATTGCCAGATTTCCTTGCGGACAGCTTTATTATTTTCTTAAAACAGAAGGTGGTGCCTTCTTCTTTGAAATCATCAATAACTGTTCCAATCCAAAAGAAGTCCATTATTTCCTGCCTTACAGGTTACTGTCCGTGGCTCCAACTCCCATTGTAATAAAATGCTTTGAGAAGTTAATTTTAAACTGTATTAAACAATGTTTTACACCAGGGATGGATAACTATCAACTTGCTTTTAGGAAAAATAGATCCATGGAAGATGTTCTTATATTGTGCATTGGCATTACATTCTTTATTAGCTCACTTTGAAAATAAAAATAGTTATGTTTGCATGCTTTTTATTGATTTTAGCTCTATGTTCAATACATTTTAAGATATATCTATATATCTATATCTATCTATCTATATATAGATATAGATAGATAGATATATATACAGTATCTCATAGGGGTGCGTATCTTCACTGGCCTCACGATTCGATTCGATTACGATTATCAAGTCAACGATTCGATTCGATTCGATTCCGCGATGCATCACGATGCATCACGATTACAGCGCAAGTCCGCAAGTTCTCATGGTTTTCATCAAAAAAAATTCAAGTAGTCAGGAGGACTCCATTTTTTTTATTCTATCTGTTCTTAAGAAAAGAGACAGCAGAGGAGCTCCAGGCTCTCTTCCAAAATACTAAAGGAGATGGTCAGAGCCTGCGGATATGCTAAAGGAGATGATCAGAGACTGCAGACATGCTACAGGAGATGGTCAGAGACTGCAGACATGCTACAGGAGATGGTCAGAGACTGCAGACATGCTACAGGAGATGGTCAGAGACTGCGGACATGGTACAGGAGATGGTCACAGACTGCGGCGGACATGGCACAGGAGATGGTCACAGACTGCGGCGGACATGGCACAGGAGATGGTCACAGACTGCGGCGGACATGGCACAGGAGATGGTCACAGACTGCGGCGGACATGGCACAGGAGATGGTCACAGACTGCGGCGGACATGGCACAGGAGATGGTCACAGACTGCGGCGGACATGGCACAGGAGATGGGCACAGACTGCGGCGGACATGGCACAGGAGATGGGCACAGACTGCGGCGGACATGGCACAGGAGATGGGCACAGACTGCGGCGGACATGGCACAGGAGATGGTCACAGACTGCGGCGGACATGGCACAGGAGATGGTCACAGACTGCGGCGGACATGGCACAGGAGATGGTCACAGACTGCGGCGGACATGGCACAGGAGATGGTCACAGACTGCGGCGGACATGGCACAGGAGATGGTCACAGACTGCGGCGGACATGGCACAGGAGATGGTCACAGACTGCGGCGGACATGGCACAGGAGATGGGAACAGACTGCGGCGGACATGGCACAGGAGATGGGCACAGACTGCGGCAGACATGGCACAGGAGATGGTCACAGACTGCAGCGGACATGGCACAGGAGATGGGCACAGACTGCGGACAATAATGCAGAGTTGTGGTGTGATGAAGGCACATAGAAGACAATTTATGATATGGACTTGTGTCACAGCCCCCCCCCTCTGTACTTACATGCTGCTCTGCCAGTGGCAGCCTGTAATGAGCAGGGCGATCTGCCTGCTCACCATCTCCCCCCGATCTCCATTGCAGCCGCCGGTTGTCGATCCATTGTATCTCTCCTGAGGTCAGCAGTGAATTCTCCCGGGACAGCGCTCCGTGCGTTAAGCTGTTATTAGTGTGTGTGTGTATATTCCGGTCATGTGACTCTCGGCCGCGCCTCCCTCCTCTCACGTCTCTCCTGATGTCAGCACCGCCCGCCGTTCTTCTGACCTGATAGCTTCAGTCAGTGGGCGGAGCTGACATCAGGAGAGACTGAGAGGAGGGAGGCGCGGCCGAGAGTCACATGAGCAGAATATACACACACACTAATAACAGCTTTACGCACGGAGCGCTCTCCCGGGAGGGGGCGGGCCAGAAATCGATTATTCGGGTCGCATGCATCGATGCCGCATCGGGGACACCCGAATCGCGATGCATCGATGCTGCGATTAATTTCAGCAGCCCTAGTATCTCACAAATGTGAGTACACCCCTCACATTTTTGTAAATATTTTATTATATCTTTTCATGTGACAACACTAAAGAAATGACACTTTGCTACAATGTAAATTAGTGAGTGTACAGCTTATATAACAGTGTAAATTTGCTATCCCCTCAAAATAACTCAACACACAGCCATTAATGCCTAAACCGCTGGCAACAAAAGTAAGTACACCCCTAAGTGAAAATGTCCAAATTGGGCCCAAAGTGTCAATATTTTGTGTGGCCACCATTATTTTCCAGCACTGCCTTAACCCACCTGGGCATGGAGTTCACCAGAGCTTCATAGGCTGACACTGGAGTCCTCTTCCAACATCACAGAGCTGGGGGTGTTAGAGACCTTGCGCTTCTCCACCTTCCATTTGAGGATGCCCCACAGATGCTCAATAGGGTTTAGGTCTGGAGGCATGCTTGGCTAGTCCATCAACTTTACCCTCAGCTTCTTTAGCAAGGCAGTGGTCCTCTTGGAGGTGTGTTTGGAGTCGTTATGTTGGAATACTGCCCTGCGGCCCAGTCTCCAAAGGGAGGGGACCATGCTCTGCTTCAGTTTGTCACAGTACATGTTGGTATTCATGGTTCCCTCAATGAACTGTAGCTCCCCAGTGCCGGCAGCACTCATGCAGCCCCAGACCATGACACTCCCATCACCTTGCTTGACTGTAGGCAAGACACACTTGTCTTTGTACTTCTCACCTGGTTGCTGCCACACACGCTTGACACCATCTGAACCAAATAAGTTTATCTTGGTCTCATGTCCTTAGTCTGCTTGTCTTCAGCAAACTGTTTGCGTGCTTTCTTGTGCATAATCAATAGAAGAGGCTTCCTTCTGGGACGACAGCCATGCAGAACAATTTGTTGCAGTGTGCGGCGTATGGTCTGAGCACTGACAGGCTGACCCCCCACCCCTTCAACCTCTGCAGCAATGCTGGCAGCACTCATACGTCTATTTCCCAAAGATAACCTCTGGATATGACGCTGAGCACGTGCACTCAACTTCTTTGGTCGACCATGGTGAGGCCTGTTCTGAGTGGAACCTGTCCTGTTAAACCGCTGTATGGTCTTGGCCACCGTGCTGCAGCTCAGTTTCAGGGTCTTAGCAATCTTCTTGTAACCTAGACCATCTTTATGTAGAGCAGCATTTCTTTTTTTTTTTTCAGATCCTCAGAGAGTTCTTTGCCATGAGGTGCCATGTTGAACTTCCAGTGACCAGTATGAGAGAGTGAGAGCGATAACACCAAATTTAACACACCTGCTGCCCACTCACACCTGAGACCTTGTAACACTAATGAGTAACATGATACTGGGGAGGGAAAATGGCTAATTGGTCCCAATTTGGACATTTTCACTTAGAGGTGTACTCACTTTTGTTGCCAGCAGTTCAGACATTAATGGCTGTGTGTTGAGTTATTTTGAGGGGACAGCAAATTTACACTGTTATACAAGCTGTACACTCACTACTTTACATTGTAGCAAAGTGTCATTTCTTCAGTGTTGTCACATGAAAAGATATAATAAAATATTTACAAAAATTTGAGGGGTGTACTCACGTTTATGTGATTCTGTATATATATAAGGTATATATTTACTTATTATATTACAGATTATAAAATCCAATACAAGATGGTTTGTTTAGGTTATTGTGGGCACTGCACATCCTACGTTGCACTGCTTTGTAGAATAAGACCTTACATGATAATAAATATACATGATACAATCACTCACCCTCTTGTTTGGTAGAATTGTTGCTCTAACACCACTGAACTTCCATAAAACCAGAAAAATAACAAAAATTGCACCAAAACCCAAATGCACCAGAGAGACTCCGGGACACATTTTCGAAACACTTGTGTCTAGATGCAGAGACAAATGGCTTTGCTAATAATAGGCCGATGACAGAAGCCTGGTCATGCAGTTAGAGTGACAATTATTAGGCTTTTATGTCTTTTATTATCTTGTCAACTAAACAAACATAAGAGCATTTGTAAACCTCATAACTTGTGACTTAAAAGTATTTATACCATGATAAAAAAAAATCAAATGAAAGTTTCTTTTGTCAACAAAAATTCTTGTGCAACCAGTGTGGTGTTACAAAACAGGTTCTGTGTGAATGAGGTTAAGGACAAAAAAATAAAAAAACAAATTTATAGAGGCTACTTCCTGTGATGGTTGAATGTTTTTCATTGGTATAACCACTTCAGTACAGAGCGCTTTCACCCCATTCCGCCCAGGCCAATTTTCAGCTTTCAGCGCTGTCGCACTTTGAATGGCAATTACGCTGTCATGAAACACTGTACCCAAACTAAATTTTTACAATATTTTTTGAGAGATAGAGCTTTCTTTTTGTGGTATAACCACTTGCCAACTGACTAAGGTACATGTACTGCGCCAGGTCTGCTCTATTGCACAAAATCATGTACCTGTACGTCGTTTCGTGCAATAGCCACTAGGGGGCACGCGCCTCCAGAGGTGGGATCGCGCGTTGCTTGGACAGAAGGGGAGCCAATCAGCAGGTCCGGCAGACCCAATGTCTGCCGACCACCCACGATCCTTCCGGAGAGAGGCAGAACAGGGTTCTGTCAACGTAAACAAGGCAGATCGTCATTCTGACAAGGGAGAAGATGGAGATCTTGTGTTCCTGCTAAGCAGGAACATGGATTTCTGTCTTCCCCCAGTCAGAGTAACCCGCACACAGTTAGAGAGCACCCCCCAGGGACACATTTAACCCTTTGATCACCCCTGATGTTATCCCCTTCCCTGCCAGTGTCATTAGAATAGTAACAGTGCATATCTTTATCACTGATCACTGTAATAATGTCCCCAAAAAAGTGTCAAAAATGTCAGTTAGGTGTTCGATTTGTCCGCTGCAATGTCCCGCTAAAAATCGATGATCGCCGCCATTACTAGTAAAAATAAATAAACAAAAATATAAATGGCAAAAAATATCCCATAGTTAGTAGACGCGATAACTTTTGCACAAACCAATCATTATACGCTTATTGGAAACATTTTTTTACCAAAGATATGTAGCAGAATACATAAATTGATGAGGAAATTAGATTTTTTTACATTTTTTTTATTGGATGTGTTTTATAGCAGAAAGTAAAGAATATATTTTTTTTTTTCAAAATTATCGCCCTTTTTTTGTTTATAGCACAAAACATAAAAACTGCAGAGGTGATCAAATACCACCAAAAGAAAGCTCTATTTGTAGGGAAAAAAGGACATAAATTTTTTGGGGGTACAGCATCGCACGACCGCCCAATTGTCAGTTAAAGTAACTCAGTGCCGTATCGCAAAAAATGGCCTGGTCATTAACCACTTCAGCCCCGGAAGGATTTACCCCCTTCCTGACCAGAGCACTTTTTGCGATATGGCACTGCATCGTTTTAACTGACAATTGTGCGGTCGTGCGACGTGGCTCCCAAACAAAATTTATGTCCTTTTTTCCCCACATATAGAGTTTTCTTTTGGTGGTATTTGATCACCTCTGCGGTTTTTATTTTTTGCGCTATAAACCAAAAAATAAGCAAGAATTTTGAAAAAAAAACATAATTTTTTACTTTTTGCTATAATAAATATCCCCAAAAAATATATAAACATTTTTTTTTCTCAGTTTAGGCCGATATGTATTCTTCTACATATTTTTGGTAACAAAAAAAAATCGCAATAAGCGTATATTGATTATATTTGCACACAAGTTATAGTGTCTACAATATAGGGAATAGATTTAAAGCATTTTTATTATAATTTTTTTTTTTTTATTAGTAATGGCGAAGATCTGCCATTTTTATCATGACTGTGACATTATGGCGGACACATCGGACACTTTTGACACCATTTTGGGACCATTGTCATTTATACAGTGATCAGTGCTATAAAAATGCACTGATTACTGTGTAAATGACACTGGCAGGGAAGGGGTTAAACACTAGGGGGCGGTCAAGGGGTTAAGTGTACCCTAGGGCGGTGTTCTAACTGTGAGGGGGATGGACTTCCACTGACATGACAGCAATCACTGCTCCCGATGACAGGGAGCAGTAGATCCCTCTCATGTCACTAGGCAGAATGGGGAAATGCCTTGTTTACAAAAGCATCACCCCGTTCTTCCGCTCCGTGACACGATCTCAGGCCCCCGACGGACATCGAGTCCGCGGGACCCACGGGCACGGTCGCGGAGTATGCGGCGCGCATGTCCACAATGCAGCGATTTAAAGGGGACGTACCGGTACGCCCATTTACCCAGCCATGCCATTGTGCCGACGTACATCGTCGTGCGTTGGTCGGCTAGTGGTTAAAGGGGGTAAAACCTTCCAGTGGTAATCACCCCTGGGTTTATTTTATTTTTTGCTACACAATAAAAAAGACTGAAAATTTTGAAAGAAAACAGTTTTTCTTAGTTTTTGTTATAAAATTTAGTAAATAAGTAATTTTTCTCCTTCACTGATGGGCACTGATGAGGAGGCACTGGTTAGGCTGCACTGATGGGCGTCACTGATGGGCACTGATAGACAACACTGATGGGCACTGATAGGCAGCAATGATGGGCACTGACAGGCAGCAATGATAGAAGGCGCTGATAGGCACTGACAGGCATCACTGATGGGCACTGATTTGCAGCACTGCTGGGCACTGATTGGCAGCACTGATGGGCACTGATTGGCAGCACTGTTGGGACTGCACTGATAATCAGGACACTGTTTATTAGTGTAGATGTCCCTTGTGTGGATTACCGCTTAGCGGCTCTCCTCTCCTTACGCACTGTCAGCTTGAGGAGACACAGCTGGTCACGTGGTAAAGAGCCACTGTGATTGGCTCTTTACCCTGATCTGTGATCAGCTGTGTCCATCTATAGTGCAATCGGGAAGAGCTCATCCCCCATTATTACATTATTACCTTTCGTATCACTTGACCCTCCCTCTTAGATTGTAAGCTCTAATGAGTAGGGCCCTCTGATTCCTCCTGTATTGAATTGTATTGTAACTTTACTGTCTGCCCCAATGTTGTAGAGCGCTGCACAAACTGTTGACACTATATAAATCCTGTATAATAATAATATTAACAACTTTTAGTCTATACATAAAGAAAGAGGAAAGACAACAATCTTCATACCAGAAACAATCAAATTCATATAGGGTATGATAATATAAGCTAGCAAACAGAAAATAATGGGGTTCCCATAATGAGCCTAAAGAAAGTAGAAACTGCATATGTGTGTGACCAGTGGTAAAACAACCTCTACGCTCGAGATGATATCCCTAAATGGTGGACCCCAAAATGGGACAATCCAAAGAGAGAAGAGTAGCAAAATAAGGAGAAAGAAGAAAAGGAGAAAAAAAGGGGGCGGGGCATGGAAGGGGGAAAATGGCCAATAAAGGGTGGTGAACGGGGGCATGTCCTCATAACAGGATCCTGGAAGTATGTACGCCTTTAAACTATTGTAGAAATAAAGGTAGCAAAATCGTAAGTAAGTCCAAAACTGTCCACATTAGGTTATGAGATTCAGTTTTTGTCCTCATCGCTGGCAGTCATGTTTTCCAGATATTTAATATTGTTCATTTTACAAGCTCAGGCAGCCAAAGACTTCAGGAACTTTTAGTCATTATTATACACAGCATATGACCACATGGCAGGCTTACCTGGAAAGTGATCCCCTCCAGTGCTGCGCTGTCAGCGCTCCCACCAGTCACAGGTTCTGCCATCTTCTCCTGGTCTTCCTTCCAGGTTCTGACTCTTCAGCCCCTTGGTTGGACGGGTTTTGATGACTTCACTCCCACACTTCCACGAAGGAGTCACATTGTCGCAGCACAAAAGAAGTGTTGTACTGTATATGTACGCTGAGCTGTTCATGCACAACTCAATGTACACAAATGCTAACAGGCAGGGAGAATAATTTATGACATAAGGGATCAATAGGATTTCATTTCTGCTTTAACCATTTCATGACAAAGGTACAACAAATCCTGAACACAATTTTGCAACTGACATGTGTTAGTAAAACTGTACATATCATTGCAACTACTTAGGGGATCCAGGTGGATTATATGAATTATACATTTTTTTTTCCCGACAAAGTCACTGTCATTTGGTGGTAAATTGTAGTGTAGTGGCATATCTAGATTATATTTTGAGTTTCTACATGCTATCTGATTTGTCCCTGTCATAGGGACCATGAATGTCTGATGATCACCGCTGTATTTTATGGTTGTACAGTTGATGTCTTGTTATATTGCTTTAATTTGTTGGAGACTCCTGTTCCTAAATAAAGAATTTGAAAAAAAAAAATTCTCCTGATCCTGATGATTGCAGTGATACCACATACTGTATGTTTATGTTATTTGGTGTTTGTACCCATAGTAGATTCCAGAAACAATAGTGCACATTTTGCTTTTTTGCTTTTCCTGCCTAAAACACACTAATGCCCTGTACACACGATCGGACTTTCCGACAACAAAACTGTGGAATTTTGTTCAAAGGGTGTTGGCTCCAACTTGTCTTGCATACACACGGTCCCACAAATGTTGGCCAACAAATACGAACATAGTGACGTACTAGACTTACTATGTGTTTTTTCAGCTCTTTAGCGCCACCCTTTGGGCTCCTTCTGCTAATTTCGTGTTAGGAGAAGTTTGGTGAGTGTTGATTCGCGATTTTCTTTTTGTGTTTTTTTTATTTTGCGCTATTATTATTATTATTCTTGATACCACTTGAAAAAAAAAACCTTTGAAAATTTCCATCAGTATCACCAGCAAAGCAGCTTCATTATTATCCCATTAAAGAAGAAGAGAATTGTGCGCTGCATTTGGAGATTTCATAACTTGCCACGTCACAAATGTTAATTCTCCATTACGAATGCTAGTTTACAAGACCGACCGCTTCTGCTTCTGAGTATGCGTGAACTTTTGTGCGCGGACTTGTGTACACGCAATCAGACTTTCCGACAACAAAGTTTTGTTGGCGGAAAATTTGAGAACCTGCTAGCAAACATTTGTTGGCAGAAAGTCCGACAGAGAATGTTCGATGGAGCGTATACACAGTCGGACTTTCCGACAACAAGCTCACATCCAACATTTCCCGTCGGAAAATCCGACCGTGTGTATGCGGCATAACAGTAACTGGCACTGATACAAAATGTTTTGACTCTGAGCCTGACCTTTGACCCCAACCTTGACCCTGTCCTACATTTTTCTTTTTTTTTTTTTACACACACACTCTTTTCGTTTACGCCTTTCTCCTCTAGCAAGGAGAAAAAGATACGTAGAGATATGTACCGCGAGTTTTGGTGTGTCATGATTTTGAAAATCGTGGCGGCAACTTTATTAGAAGTTTGCAATACACAATACAGCTCAAGTGGCAACACCTTTTCCTGTCGTATCTTCATGGCAGCATACACTTTGGGTTGTGACTCCGCCCTCACAACCTGATAGGACCACATAGCTATAAATTGTAAAGAGGCCCCTGCCCCAGTATTCTCTTTTTTTTCCTCACCTGCAAGGACCAGACGATGTCAGAAGCACCCCCTTACCGAATTCGCCCCAGCCAGGTTCTAGCCTCTCCTGGGTGGAAGTCCTTACCTGTACAGCCTCTAAATGAGCTAGATGGAAGGAACCCCACTCTGGTGATCTCAGGGATATGTTAAAAACGGCTCCAGTATAAGCCTTAAAAAGGCTTAGTTGTGTGCAGCGGTCTCCATTACACTTTTTCATGCTTCCTGTGTGTTTTTCTGGGTGCTGTAGTCCCTCTGTGTTCCCCCTGGCTCGGCGAGCGTCTCGGGACTTCCGCGCATGCGCAGTGCGCGCTCTTAGGGCGGCCTGGTCGATTTGCCAGGTTCCAAGATGGCGCCGAGCGGGGGCGCGTCGCTACTGAGCATGTGCGGACGGGTCGTGACCTCGGCGGCCATGGCGGTTCTTTTAAAAACCTCCATCTGTCATTATATGATGCCTCTGGTTACCTGAAGACACCCTGACTGCTTTATCAGCTCTGTTTGTCCTTCTGGCGTTTTTTCCCTTGGGGTAAGTGTTTTCCTTTCTTTTGGTACCTGTGTTTGGCTGACTGCATGTTTATACCTGCCTGTGTCTCTGCCAGGTCTATCACAGTATTTCCTTTCCATGGAGACCGCTGCCCCAGCAGATCACCATCAGCCCAATAGGTAAGGGGGGGGGGGGATTTCCATGGTAAGTAGTGAAGATTGAAAAAGAGAGCAGGATTGTACTAATGTTGCCTAATTGTTCAGCCCTACCAGGTCATCAAGGTCGTCAAAATCAAGACGAAGAGAGACCTCACGCAGGAGAAGCCGCTCCAGCCATAGGCTCAGCCGCTCACGCGGCAGAAGTCGCTCAGCCCACAGAGGAAGCCGTAGGAGGAGTCGTTCCTACTCCAGGCATAGGCGTTCCTATCACAGGAGATCCCCTGCATGTAGACGTCAGTCTCCTGCACATCCCTCCCGGCTGGCAGGGAATTCTTGCTGGGTATGTGGGGCCACAGCCCTACCGGACAGACTGGCCTGCCGCAGATGTAAGGATGAAGCCACCAGGGAGAAAGAGTTGGTCACTATAGAACCTACCGGAGTACCTGCTCTGCACGTCCCAACTCCAGATGTGGAGGTTACAGCTCAGAGCGTCTCACCATCCCATCCCAGCACGTCAAGGGAACAGGAATTCCTTTCAGACGATGAAGAGCTGGAGGCATCAGCCGGGTTTGATTTCTCGCTCATAGGACCCTTTGCGAAGTCGGTCAAGGAAGCGATAAACTGGGAGGAGCCTGAGGAGGTACAACAAAAGCAGAGAAAATACTTCCCGAATCTCAAAAGAGTTCCGGAAGCCTTTCCATTCATAGAGGAGCTGGATGAGCTTATTAAGGAAGAATGGCAGAATCCGGAGAAGAAAATTAGTCTTTCCAACAGGCTTTCTAAGCTGTACCCTCTGAAAGAGCCCAAGGTATCTCCCTTGGTTTCCCCTCCAGTGGTAGACGCCTCTTTGATGCGCCTAGCCAGGCACGTGACGCTTCCCATTGAAGACGCAGTGACGTTCAGGGATGTGCTGGACAGAAAGGTGGATACGGACCTCAAGAGGGCTTACCTTTTCGCTTGTCACCGAGGGCGCTGATCAAGACCAGATCATCAAGGCCTTACAAGAACTCAGCCTAGCAGGGGACTTTGTGGCGGAAGCTTCCGTAGACACTATTAGGTCTGCATCGAGATCTATGTTAGCCACTGTAATGGCCAGGAGGGCGTTATGGCTTAAACCCTGGTCGGCCGACCCTGCCTCAAAATCGAATTGGTGTCGGATTCCATATGACGGGGTAAACCCCTTTGGCGCGAAGCTGAATACAGCGATTTCTAAAGTGACAGGTGGGAAGTCAGGCCTTATCCCTTCGGATAGAAGATCAAAATAACAGAGGGCGCCTCCCTTTAAGCGCAATCTCCCGGAAAGATACAGGGATGCAAAGTCCTATAGGCCTGGGAAGGAATACAGGAGAACTTGGAAGAACCCTCAGACGTCCTTTCTCAAATTCCAAAAACCCAAAACTCCTGCCTCCAATGAGCAGAAACCTTTTTGAAGGTACGCCCGCCCAACCAGCAGTAGTGGGTGCCAGGCTCACAAGTTTCAAGCTGGTTTGGGCGGAAATGATAAAGGATCCCTGGACAGTATCCACCATCCAGGTCGGTCACAGGTGGTCATTCAAAAACCGACCCCCAAGGGGTCACTTCTGCGCAACCAAGCTCCCTCCTTCCAGAGAGAAAAGGCTGTCCTTGGTTCAGTATATCCAAGATCTGCTACAGAAACGGGCAATAGTGGAAGTCTTACCATCCCAAAGAGGGCAGGGTTTCTATTCCCCACTCTTCCTAGTAAGAAAGAAATCAGGGGACTTTCGTCCTGTCCTGGACCTAAATAACCTCAACCGGTCAATCCGGGTAGAAACGTTCAGGATGGAAAGCCTACAATCAATCCTCCAAGCGATAAATCGGGGAGATTGGATGCTTTCGATCGATCTTCAGGACGCATGCTTACATATCCCTATCCACGCAGAATTCCAGAGATTCCTCCGTTTCACTATAAGCAGTTGGCACTTCCAATTCCGAAGTCTCCCGTTCGGGATCTCCATCGCACCCAGGACATTCACGAAGGTCCTACTGCCTGTTATAGCCCACTTGAGAGAGAGAGAGGATTGAGAGTCCATCATTACCTGGACGACATTCTGCTTCTTTCGGACAACAAGGAGTCCCTCATCCAACATCGAGAGATCCTGGTCTCTACCCTACAGTCCCTAGGGTGGTTAATAAACTGGAAGAAAAGTAGTATCCATCCCACACAGAGGATGGTCTTCTTGGGGGCCGAACTAGACACGAGGGAGAACACAGTAGAGCTTCCAAGGGAGAAGATCCCTCCTCTGATCCAGAAGGTGAAGAAGGCTATTTCGGCCAAGAGGCTACCGGCCAGAGCATGCCTCAGTATCCTGGGCTCCTTAGCATCCACCATTCCGATGGTCCGGTGGGCGCAATGGAACTCGAGACCTTTCCAAATTTCCTTTCTGCGCCAGTGGAACGGTATCTCAATGTCCCAGTCGATTTACATCTCTCAGGAAGCGAAGCAATCATTGCTGTGGTGGACACGGTCTCGCAACCTGGTAAGGTGCAAACACATAATCACCCCTCACCAGGAGACGGTGACTTCAGATGCCAATCTGCAAGGGTGGGGAGCCCACTATCAAGACTACGCGGCTCAAGGCCGCTGGCCATTCAGGACACAGGATTCAGTGTCAAATGTGTTGGAGATGAGAGCAGCATTTCAGGCCCTCCTGTCCTTCAGCCCCCTCTTGAGGGAGAAGCATGTTCTTCTGAGGATGGACAACAAAGTTGCGGTTGCCTATATCAACAGGCAGGGGGGCACCAGAAGCAGGTCCATGATGCAGGAGGTCCGTCCTGTTCTAGAGTGGGCACAACTGAACCTATCGAGTTTAAGGGCAGTTTATGTACCGGGAGTCCAGAACGTGTTGGCCGACTCGCTGAGCAGGAATTTCACCTCCAACCATGAGTGGTCCCTGAATCCACAGGCCTACTCCCTCATATCTCGAACTTGGGGTCCACCAGAGATAGACCTGGCCGCAACCCCGGAGAATACAAAATGCAGAAGATTCCTATCGAGGATCCCATTCCCTTCGGTGGAGGGGACGGATTGTCTTCTGCACCCCTGGAATTTTCATCTAGGATACATCTTCCCTCCAACTCCACTCATAGCGAGGTTTCTCCTGAGACTCAAGGAGTCATCGGTACTGGTGGTGGCAGTGATTCCCTTCTGGCCGAGGAGGCCATGGTTTACCACCCTGATGCAGCTGAATACGGCAGATCCCCTGCCTCTCCCGTTGTCATCGGACCTGCTCTCCCAGGGCCATTTTCTTCACCCGAACCCGGAGAAGCTACATCTGATGGCCTGGAGACTGAAAGGGCTAGGTACCTAGAGCAAGGCTGTTCCCAGAGGGTGGTGGATACCCTACTCCAGGCCAGGAGGCCTACTACGAATAACACGTACAGGCGAGTCTGGGAGAAGTTTATTGCCTTCGCTCAACAGCAAGGTTGGGACTCATCCTCACCGTCTGTGTCACAGGTCCTGGAGTTCCTTCAACTAGGCCTAGAGAAAGGCCTCAGGTCAAGTACCTCAAAGATTCAAGTCTCGGCCCTGTCCGCCTTGACGGGTATCAGATGGGCACAAGATCCCCTCGTGGTTCAGTTCCAGCGGGCCTGTCTAAAACTGAGACCTTCTAGAAAGCCTTCCTTCCCAGTCTGTGACCTCTCAGTCGTGCTGGAAGCCCTATCCAAGGAACCCTTCTTTCCTACTGAGAGCATATCCTTATGGGATCTGACGCTGAAGGTCTCATTTCTGATAGCCATAACATCAGCTAAAAGGGTGTCAGAGATGCAGGCTTTAATGGTCAGTGATCCATATCTGGTTGTCTTGCCAGACAGATTGGTCTTAAGACCCTCCGACCGGTTCATCCCCAAGGTATCCTCATCCATTCACTTCAACCAGGAGATTAACCTTCCAGCACTCAGTACGGAACAGGGCGACCCTCACCCACTGGAAGTCAAGGGTAATGTCCTGGAGTATCTTTCAGTTACCAGATCCATCAGGAAAACGGAAAGCCTCCTAATCATTCCACATGGATTCAGGAGAGGTCAAGCGGCATCCTCACGCACCATTGCGTCATGGCTGGTGAAGACCATAAAAAAGGCCTATTCATTGAGTAGTCAGCAAGTACCTGAGGGCTTAAGGGCACATTCCATCAGGGCAGTGGCAACCTCCTGGGCGGCATATTGTAGAGTCTCGGCGGAGACAATTTGCAGAGCGGCCACCTGGTCTTCCAGGAACACCTTTATGACCCATTACAAAGTGGATTCCGCCTGTTTATCCACAGTGGATTTCGGAAGAGCCGTTATCCAGGCAAATTCTTCTGTTCTTTGATTAATAAACCTAGTTTGAATCCCCACCCAGTCTTTGCGAGTTACTCCCCAAAGTGTATGCTGCCATGATGCGACAGGAAAACGGAAAATTGTATACTCACCTTTCCGTAATTTTCCTTTCCTGTCGTATCTTCATGGCAGCATACAATCTTCCACCCTCTGAGGTGATATATACGGAGAATACTGGGGCAGAGGCCTCTTTACAATTTATAGCTATGTGGTCCTATTAGGTTGTGAGGGCGGAGTCACAACCCAAAGTGTATGCTGCCATGAAGATACGACAGGAAAATTACGGAAAGGTGAGTATACAATTTTCCGTTTTTTGCACATTTCACATGCATAGTGCAGCCCAATGAAATTAATGGGCTTCCATAAAACAAAGATATATGCTTGGGCGCACCTCCGCCGTGTGAATGAGCCCTAAGGCTAGATTCACACCTATGCATTTTTAGTGCTTTTTGCATTTTGCAGATTTGCATTACAGAACGTGTTCCATAGGAAACCAAGTTCCATGGTAGATGGACTGTAGTGCAAATCTGCAAAATGCAAAAAGCACTAAAACTGCATAGGTGTGAATCCAGCCTGAGTAAGGCTCCATTCACACTAGCGCGTTTTTTTTTTTTAAACAATAAGCTTTTATTGATGTTAAAATATAGCATTTGTACAATCATACTAACATTTGTACATGAGTATCATATAAAAATATAACTGTATATAATTGAATTTAATGATAGAGTATTTTACTAGCGAAACCAACAAGATGGCTTTGTAATCAGCCTATCTTTACATCAATTGTTTATTTGAAATACTCTGAATTTATGTATCAAAATCTATTATTTAATTCAAGAGGAAAATAAATTCAATGGTCTCTAAAAATACCCTTCTAAATATATATAGTAACAGAAATGAAAAGTAAAGAGAGGGAAAGAAGAGTAAATAAAATATAAGATAGATGTAATTATTCACATTTCTTTATGTTAAGAGGTATATCCCTATGTGAAAGTGTTATAAGAATCAGAAAATTTAAAGATGATCCACGGCTGCCATATTTTATTAAAATTTTCTGTATTCCCTTGTGCTGTTGCCCTGATCTCCTCCATACCTTTGAGGAGATGTATCTCTTCCAACCATTCTTTAATTGTAGGTGCGGCGGTGTTTCTCCAAGAAGGCACTCTATACCACATCTGGTGGGAATGCGATTTGATTAAACCCTTTTGGAACCAAGTAATCAAGATCATAAAACACATCACAAAAACGAAAATTCATTTAGACGCTGCTTGCTGTCTTATAAATATTACCAATTGCACTCTAAAAAAAATACAAAAACTCCCTGACCAGATTCTTAATCACAGCAGCAAAAACAGTAAGGCTCCATTCACACTAGCGCGTTTTTTCATGCATTTTGCATTTTGCAGAAATGCACGGGAATTTTTTAACATGGGTTCCTATGGAACATGTTCACATCAATGCCTTTTTGTTTCTCTGCATTTTTGGAAAGGGTCAGGGACTTTTTTTCATGCAAAATGCAGCGTTTTGCATGTAATAGAATTCAATGGACAAGCATCAAAAACGCAAGTGCACCGTTTTTGCAGCATTTTTGATGCGTTTTTGGTGCGTTTTTGATGCGTTTTTGCCGGTTTTTTTTATTTATTTATTTTTTTTTTTTTTAAGACTGTTAAAAAAAATGTAAAAAAAAACAAAACAAAAAAAAAACCGCAAAATCGCGGCAAAAACGCGGCTCAAAAACGTGGCAAGCATGAAAAAAAAACCTCCAAAAACGCTCAAAAGCAACATGCATAGGTGTGAATCGAGCCTAATACTAGCGCGTTTTTTGATGCATTTTGCATTTTGCAGAAATGCATGGGAATTTTTTAACATGGGTTCCTATGGAACATGTTCACATCAATGCCTTTTTGTATCTCTGCATTTTTGGAAAGGGTCAGGGACTTTTTTCATGCAAAATGCAGCGTTTTGCATGTAATAGAATTCAATGGACAAGCATCAAAAACGCAACTTTTTTTTGCAGCATTTTTACAGCGTTTTTGATGCGTTTTTGCCGTTTTTTAAAAAAAAAATTTAAAACTGTATACAGTCTAAAAAAAAAAAACTGTAAAAAAAAAACAAAAAACAAAACGCAAAACGCGGCAAAAACGCAGCAAAAACGCTGTAAAAACGCTACAAAAACACTGCTCAAAAACGTGGCAAGCATGAAAAAAAAAACTCCAAAAACGCTCAAAAGCAACATGCATAGGTGTGAATCGAGCCTAACACCCCACTGCATAGTGTGCAACCGAACTTAGGAGTTTTGGTGTACACAGGAAACTTTTGTGATTTGTTGTTTTTTCATGCTTTATTGTATAAATATTTATTTTGGTCAAATGAGATTTACAAACACGTTTATGTTGGTTTAGCTGTTATTTTAGTTGTTTACAACATATGCTTCAGTTTAAAGGATTAGCTTAATTTTTTTTTTTTGGTTTTATAATCTTGTGCTCATAGGAAGTTATAGGGTAATGCCCACACCTATTTTCATTGCTGCTTGCTCCAAGTTTTATATGTTTGGTTCTCTTTCAACTTACCCTGTAATATCTTCAAGATAATCAGACCATCCTATGTAATGAAGGACAAAGTATAATACCTTCAAAGATCAAGGAATGGAATATTTTACTGAAAAGGGGTATAAATGAGGCATCAAGGTGTAAGGCTGGATTCACACCTATGCATTTTTAGTGCTTTTTGCATTTTGCAGATTTGCGCCACAGTCCATTAAACATTGTTTCCTATGGAACACGTTCTGTAGTGCAAATCTGCAAAATGCAAAAAGCACTAAAAATGCATAGGTGTGAATCCAGCCTTAAAGTAGATGTACACCCTAACTTAATGACATTTAGTACGACATTTAGTAGGCTACAGCACTGTGTATCATAAAAATTTTAAGTTTTTAAAAATAAAGTACTTGTTTTCAATTTTAGTTTACATCTCAGTGCTTCTGATTTCTTGCAACCTTTTTGCAGCCACTTTTTTGTTGCGATTTCTAAGGTGGGGTTCCTGGTGGTACAAGATAAACAAAATAACAAACAGATTGATAATAAACACACCCTAAAGAGTTAAACTACATCATTTCAATAGCTATAAATAAGCAAGATACAAAAAGGCAATAACAATATCCCCTAATCCCCTATAAATAGACCAGAAGGGAAGTCCCAAAGAAAATCGGGAATGACTTCCAGGTGGTCTCTGACCTCCCCAAAAACTTATAAAAACAGATGATCCATATAATTAATCTCCTCTCACAATAAGAATAAAGACCTGCAGTCCGTGGATCCCTCCCTCCCCCGATATAGAGCACTCTCCATAAGCACCTGTTAATAAACCCAGCCACCTAAGGGTGAGAACTGAACTATAAAATTCCTGAAAAGGACAGTGTGATTCTGTGAACACAGAAATATTCACACTGTTCCATTTGTGGAATGATACAGTTAATCCAACCAAAGAAAATGCAAAATGCACATATCATAGCCCAATAGTCAATAAGTCAGTCAGGAACAAGGAAAAGGGCCTTTTCATACAGCATTTATTGCTACAATTGCCTGGAGGATATACCTGCATGCTGTGGGCACCTCGGCATATGGTTACACTGAGTCAGGGGCGGACTGACCATTGAGCTACTCGGGCACTGCCCGAGGGCCCTGGACCACTAGGGGGCCCCATCAGGGTTGCCAGCCTCAGTAAAACCAGGGACAGTATGTATAAATCTGTTTTTTTTACATCTGTCTGTGTATACTGTGTGTACATGTATGTGTATACTGTGTGGTTATATACTGTGTGTGTGTACTGTGTGGCCCCATAATCTCTGATTGCCTGGGGGCCCCATAATCTCCTATTGCCCGGGGGCCCCATGAGTTATCAGTCCGCCCCTGCACTGAGTATATATCAGTGTCCTATCTGTTTGATATTATATCTGACCAGCTTGGACTACAGTGTCAAGTGATCCATCCAGCTCAAATCAGTGTCTGTCATTGCTCAATTATTCTTACTTCGATTGCAGGATGAGAACAGCAGGAACTATCTATATTTGAGGATATATTGAACATCGTAAGGAATACATTGCTCTCCCCAGTTATTTGCCTGGATTACTATGTAATATTCAGTTGTGTCCCCCTTTCTTACCATGACCTTTTCCTTGTTCCTGACTGACTTATTGACTATTGGGCTATGATATGTACATTTTGCATTTTCTTTGGTTGGATTAACTGTATCATTCCACAAACGGAACAGTGTGAATATTTCTGTGTTCACAGAATCACACTGTCCTTTTCAGGAATTTTATAGTTCAGTTCTCGCCCTTAGGTGGCTGGGTTTATTAACAGGTGCTTATGGAGAGTGCTCTATATCGGGGGGAGGGAGGGATCCATGGACTGCAGGTCTTTATTCTTATTGTGAGAGGAGATTAATTATATGGATCATCTGTTTTTATAAGTTTTTGGGGAGGTCAGAGACCACCTGGAAGTCATTCCCGATTTTCTTTGGGACTTCCCTTCTGGTCTATTTATAGGGGATCAGGGGATATTGTTATTGCCTTTTTGTATCTTGCTTATTTATAGCTATTAAAATGATATCGTTTAACTCTTTAGGGTGAGTTTATTATCAATCTGTTTGTTATTTTGTTTATCTTGTTCCAGTATTATTGAAATATACTCAGTGAGTGCTACTTTTTGTTTAATATAGGCGGGATTCCCATTTCTTCATATGTTTGTATATGGGTTCCTGATGGTGACAAAAGCGGACAATGCCCATGCAATGTGTGTCAGCGTGGATGCTGCTAGTCTCTATTTGAGCTTGATTTCATTTCAGGACAAAATGCATTAAAGTCAATTTAAAGGAAACAGAAACACAATGTATTACCCATTTTTTGTTAAAAAATAGAAGATGAGGTTGCGTTGAATAAATGAGATAGCCAGCATGTCAAGCTTTAAATTTGTGCACACCTGCCAAACGACGACGAACCTTGGTACCCTATACCCCTAAAGGTCATCAGTTAACCTTAAGGGCCTCTTCCCACTGATGCGCTTTTGCCGCGCTGGAACTAACCTTTGCATTGCTATGAGGGAGGCATTATCACGGGTTGTTAAGGACGCTGTCGGGTTCCGGGTCCTTAACAACCACCCGCCGGCATCCTTAACAACCAATGAATAGCTTTTTGTTAAGGAGCCAGCACCAGCGGTCTCTTTAACAACCAGCTATTCACAACTTATGCATTGCATGCAATGCATTTAAAACGTGCTATGTTTTTATTAAAACGCATAGTGCGTTTTAAAAGCACTGAAATGTAAAAAATACATGCGCTACAGTGTGAAAGGGCCCTGAATATTAGTTTTAAAATGATTGCCCCCACTCCAGTGTGTACATAGGCACCCCTGATGGGTGAGTTTTTATTCATGTGTGCGTGCATGTGGGGGCAAGGGGCTCAACATTTATGGGGGGGGGAGATAAGGAGATAAGTACTTGGGTATAACTTTATTTGTTTACTTTATTTTTTTTTTAACTTTTACTAAAACTTTTACTAAAACTTCATTTATATCACATAGGGGACAAAACGTCTTTTAGAGCCCTGATATCTCACCAGCCTTCCATTGACGCCAATTGATTAATGTCATCAGAATTCAGATGTGACATTTTACACGTCGCTTCCAGGTTAATTTCAGCTAGGGGAGATCAGTAAACAGATGTTTGCTGATCTCCCTCCCCTCCACCTAGCAGCACCCACCATACCAGTCCCATATCTGCAGAAAGCATGGCAGGAAGGGTCATAGAGGGGCGGGAGAGAAGGCACACTCTGTGGGTGTACAGCCCCCAGATTGCCTTTGTTAGAAAGCCAACAGTTGGCTTGTGGTGCAGGCATGCCATGCATCGATGTGAGTGTGATTTTGCCGTAACACAGTTCCACCACAGTGGTGTAGTGCGTAGCACTTTCACCTAGCAGTAAAAAGGGTCGCTGGTTCGAACCACGCCACTACCTGCCTGGTGTTTGCATGTTCTCCCTGTGTCTGCGTGGGTCTCCCCCAGGTACTTTAGTTTCCTCCCGCACTCCAAAGACGTGCTGGTAGGTTAATTGGCTTCTGTCTAAATTGGCCCTAGTATATAAATGTGCAGGGCTGATACAAGGATTTTTGACACCCTAGGCGAAAACCTCATTTTGCCGCCCCCATTGGCCCCACCCCTGACTCTACCCCCTTTGTCCTGCCCATGTGACAGAAGGCACAGGTATACAGAAAGCATCGGCTCTGCTTCCTCTAGCGCTGGCTCCAGTGCTGCGCTGCACCTCTAATTACACTACCGATCGGACTGAGTTAGTTACATGCTGCAGCCTGCAGAGCATGCAGACGCAGAGGGAAACCAGCAGCTGGGCGCCCCTAGGCAGCAGTGCGCCCTAGGCGGCTGCCTAGTTTGCCTAGTGGTAGCACCGGCCCTGTAAATGTGAGTTAGGGACCTTAGATTGTAAGCTCCCTGAGGGCAGGGACCAATGTGAATGTACAATGTATATGTAAAGCACTGTGTAAATTGACGGCGCTATATAAGTACCTTAAAAAAAAATAAAAAAATATTGTGCAACTAAGCTCAGTATACTCACTGGAGGGAGCACTTTTTTGCACCCTCCCTCATCGCCACCACTGACCTCTCTTCCAGGTTTGGTGTCATGAGCAATTTTGATTGGCTGTTCCTGGATGACATAACTCCCATTTATGCACACCACTGTTAATTAATCCTAGCACCTAAGCCAATGCAAGATTGTGCATGTGCGGCTCTGTGTACAGTCTGAAGAAAATTGCTAGCAACCAAGGCAAATGTTTTTATGGCAAAAGAGACACAGACTATTTTCTACAATAAAAACCTAACTACTAGCAAAAAAAAAAAAAAAAAAAAAAAAAAGACTTTACTTCTGCTTTAAAGAAAATCTATTGCTTTTCTCTGCAATTTTCCAGTAGCTATAATATAGGGATTAATGCACACAAGGTATAAAATCTATATGTCAGTTTTCAGTGGAAAGAATTCTTTTTATATTGTCAGTATCTCATTGAGGTAAACACCACAGAAAAGTCAAAGTCCTTAAGTAAGGATATAGTTTAAACTGTGATTACCTTCAGGATCTGCAGGTGATGAATGTGAAATATATGACATCCCCTGAATCCATAATAGCCTGGTGATCCTTTATTCTCCCTATATTGCTGTGTTGATCTCCTACAAAGTATACCAAAGCCAGCTTTTGTATCCATAAAATGGGGTTGCCAAGCACATCAACACTTGCAAATGAAAACATTACAACAAATAACTAAAAAATAAAAATAAATCACTTTTATAACCCGTATATCAAAAACCTGCGTTTGCACAGATATGCATATCTGTACATATCTGTACAGTGTCAATTAAATCAGAAGTAAATATCTGATATAATGTGTATCATTACAAAAAAGTATCCCATAAGTCTACGCGTTTCTTGGGTCTTGCCTGCTTCTTCAGGACAAGGGAAAGCCCAACAGATCAGAACAGTGTAACTATATGTACAGTAATATCAGTATCTGAAAGTCTGAAAATGCAAATACAACATTGAAGTATCCAACATAATATAAATCTTTGATCACACATATATCTTTCCACTATAGTCATTATGTTCATATACTGTATATAATTTCCATACCATTCTAAACATGGTTGCATGTCAGTTTTGCATAAACATGCAACGTGTGCATCTCTGTCCACCCATTCTAGCATAAAGGCGCATACAATTATGTAAAAAACTGGATGAAAGGGACTGACCAAAACACACAAGATGTTGCAATATATTTATCGGGGCAGTATGCAAGGTAAGTGTATAACCACCTTGGCTAGCAGTATTGGGGTCTGGGGTGAACCTGGGGTTTGGGTGAACCCTGTGGTAAGGTAATTATGTAGGCTTTATTACCGGCTTCTTGCAGAAAATGATGGTTCCCTTGTTGTTTTCCTGTCTTAGTAGCTTCAGTACATATCATATAATGTTTTTTGATGTCAATGGTCCATTGTCCTATGAAAGCATCTGCATACAAAGTGCCCATGCTACATAAGCAATTGAACAAAATGGTCACAACTAATGATATATTAAATATAAAATAGTCACTATTATTGGTTACTTTTGTTGAGGTCAAAAAATGATACTTTTTCTGGAGTACTGTAACTTTAAAAAGCTGCTTTATATTTGCCACAAAAAACTACAATCACCTCTTTTGTCTTTGTCAATTTCTGACACATAGCTGCTGTATTTTAAACTACCCGTATTTATCGGCGTATAACATGCGCCGGCGTATAACACGCACCCCAAGTTTAGGAGGGAATTTTAAGGACAAAACTTTTAGGAGGAAAGTTTAAGGAAAAAAACTTACATTTAAATGCCCATCAATGCAGCCTCATCAGTGTCCATCTGCAGCCTTGTCAGTGTCCATCTGTAGTGTTGTCCCTGATTGCAGCCTTGTCCCCATTGCAGCCTTGTCCCCATTGCAGCCTTGTCCCCATTGCAGCCTTGTCCTCATTGCAGCCTTGTCCCCATTGCAGCCTTGTCCCCCATTGCAGCCTTGTCCCCATTGCAGCCTTGTCCCTCATTGCAGCCTTGTCCCCATTGCAGCCTTGTCCCCCATTGCAGCCTTGTCCCCCATTGCAGCCTTGTTAGTGTCCATCTGTATACTTCTACCTGATTGCAGCCTTGTCAGTGTCCCTCTGTAGCCTTGCCGTGTCGTTTGCATCTTTGAAAATGGCGCCGCCGTTCTCGGCCGCCTTCGGCCATTCTCGGTGGCTCTCGGCCACTTTCGGACATTCTCGGCCGCTCTCGGCGGCTCCCGCGGGACTGCGAGGGGCGCAGAGAATGGCCGAAAGCGGCCGAAAGCCGTTGAGAATGGCCGAGAGCCGCCGAGAATTGCCGAAAGCGGCCGAGAGCCGCCGAGAATGGCCAAAGGCGGCCGAGAACGGCGGCGCCATTTTCAAAGTCGCCAAGAAAAGCTAAAAGCCGCTGAGAGCGTCCGAAAAGCTTACAATCGGCGGGGGATCGGCGTATAACACGCATCCACGATTTTTCCCTGATTTTCAGGGGAAAAAAGTGCGTGTTATATGCCGATAAATACGGTACTTCTCTACGGATGCTTAGATATCCGATATAGCATGTGTGCGGGTATCATGTGCACAAAGGGTGCTTTGGTAAATAGATTATTTCCTATGAAATAACTATTATCTTACCCTGATAGTGTGAGGAGTAGCCAAGTGTTCTAGGACCCTAATGTAGCATTTAAATGAGTAACTGCAATCACAACAGCATCATTGGTTATGATAAAATATATTATAACATATGGAATAGTTATGGAATCAGAGGTTTAGGCATACATGCCTTCAAGGAACATGGACATGATCTTCGAAGGCAGTTACTTTAGGCCTTGTTTACTCTTGCGTCACCCTCTGATGTTGGGTCGGTCTTCAGAGGGCCTTTGACATCAGCATTTTTGCCACACCACGATGCAAAGCATTGCACTAACGGCATATGTACACCCCTCTCCACTGCCTTTGCAGCTTAAAGGGAAGCAGTTGGGAAGTTATTAAAAACATGGCTTGGCTGTGTGACTGAGGCCTTAGAAATTGTACATACTTAGAAAAAAACATTTACATTTTGTTAGCGCTTTGCTTCTCTTTAGTAAGGAATCAAAAAGATGACAGGAGCATCTGTCCACTGGCTTCCAGGTTCCATTGAACTTTGTGTTGCTATTTTTCCTGCCCCTGCTAAAGGGCTATCCAATCCAAGAGCAGTGAGTAGCTTTTAAGGTGTTGGGGTTCCATAGTGGGCCTGCAGGAGTGGGGCATATAGCTCCCCTCTTCCAACCATTTCCATTTTTATATACTGTTCAATTCCCTGGGTTCTAGTGCCTTTTTGTGCCCAGTTCCTCCTTGGTATCTAATGGGTTTTTGAGAGGCTTGAAATCGTATGTTTATTACCTGAATTCTGTCAGGCATCTAGTGCTTTTTGTGCCCGTTTTCCTTCTGGCATATAGTCATATATTCCCTCTAGAATCTAGTGGACTTGTGCCTGATTTTCCCATGGGACCAAAAGTTTTTGGTCCCTATTATATCTGTCATCTAGTAAAAAAATTTCTGCATTGCTCTTTTTTTTTTTTTTTTTTTTTAATTCTTTATTTATCATTTTCCAATACAAAGACATTCCTCTGAGGAGACATGCCTCCCAGGGAAAAAAACCAACAAATCATCAATATATTCAGGTAGTAGACCTGACCACTTCACGGGCATGCCCCTCGTCCCCTACCCTTAACCCCCCTCCCAATCCCACCCCCCATACCCACCTCCCTCCCCTGCGGGGTGTAGTTCAAAGGCGAGCAAAATCTTGCCTGCCATACCTCCATTATCGAGTTATTTGATTTAAGCCCTTTTTATATTATCTCCTTTAGGTAGGTCCAAGTTTTTTTAAAATTAGGCCAACCTGCCCATTTCCCCCTGCATTCCTGGTCCTCGTCTGGTTCCACTCCCCCTCGTTCCAGGCTTTCTATGTTGTAGATTTCATTGAGATCAAATAGCCAATCTCGCGTTTTGGGACTTAAAGGGTTCAGCCAGTTTAGCGAAATCTGTCTCTTGGCAGAGTCTAGAATTATAGGGGTCAAGGAGGTCCTATAGCTCTTAACTGTATCTTGGGTACCATGGAAGAGACAGACCCATGGGTCCTCCTCTATTTCCCTCCCCGTGAATTCTTTTGATAGGGATAAAATTTTTTTCCAAAAGACCTTTATAATAGGGCATTCCCACCAGATATGGGCCATTGTGCCTTTAGTCTGGCATCCTCTCCAGCAGGAATTCCCCTTAGACCCATCCATCTTGCTTATTCTGTCCGGGGTGGCATACCATCTTGATAATACTTTATAGTGGATTTCCGTTCTCCTAATATCTAATGCTGCATAATGTACCAGATTCAGGATTTTACCCAAGGTGTTACTAGTGCATAGTGACCCCAATTCCTGCTCCCACCTTATAATATAATGAGGCGTCTTATCCTCCTGTGACTCTCCGAGTATTCTGTAAATTTGGCCTATGACACCTCCTGGATTCTCCGTCGCACAGAGTTTCTCAAGAGGTCTGAGCTCTTCTATACTCCTAAGAGGCTTTGGTAATTTACTTATAAAGTGGGAGAGCTGTAAATACCTCCACCAATCTATCACCCCAAGTTCTACCTCTCGGTTCAATTCCGTGAAAGTGCGTATTTTCCCCCTACTAATAAAATTTTTCAATTGAAGAGCATCGTCTTTTAACCACTCCCCCCTACTGTTCTCATTCCTGGTTCAAAAAAAGAATTATTCTTCATATATATTAAAGGTGAATTGTGCAACCATTTGTGCTGTGTATGAATTCTGTCCCATAATTTAAAAGTGTTTTGTGTTAATAAAGAAATGTCAGTGCTAAAAGTCCTAAATTTTGGGGGGTTCCATAGTGAATGTGCCAAATTATTATTACTTAAAGAATATTCAATATTCACCCACCGCTTATCAGTCTCTTTCTTACTCCATTCTATAACCCTTGAAAGCACTACAGCAATATAGTACCTATTGAAATCTGGTGCAGCTATTCCGCCTTTTTTTTTACTTCTACACAGTGTTGCGTAAGAAATACGAGGTTTATTGCCACCCCAGACAGCCTGGATAATTAATTTCCTTAGAGCCCCCAGAAAATACCTTGGTAGAGGGATCGGTAACATTTGAAATTTATATAAGATCTTTGGAGTGATCGTCATTTTAACCGCATTCACGCGACCGAACCAGGAGAGCGGTCTCGACCTCAATCTCCTAGCCTCATGCCTGATTTCATCTAGTAGTGGGATGTAATTACTTTGGAACAGCTTTTTAATAGAGTTGGCTAGCTTAATACCTAAATAGTTAATCTCCCTTCTCCAGGGGAAAGGAAACACGGAGGTCAGGTGAGCTTCCTCCTGCTTCGTAAGACTAATGTTTAGGATTTCAGATTTGCCGGGGTTAATTTTAAAATTGGAGGCTTCTCCATATCGCCTAAGAATTCGCCATATGTTGGGGAGGGTTACTCTGGGGGCTGAGACAAAAAAGAGTATATCATCGGCAAATGCTGCCAATTTGTGCTCCTCTGGTCCCACCCGGACCCCCTTGCAATCGGGACTGCTCCGGATGGTAGCTAGGAGGGGCTCGAGGGACAGGACGAACAGGAGAGGGGAAAGAGGGCACCCCTGCCTTGTTCCATTTTTCATTTCAAGAGTTTTGGATACTGCCCCATTTACCCTTGCAGCTGCCGTTGGTCTGCTGTATAAGACCTTAACCCAGGAAATAAACCTGGGCCCAATACCCATTACCTCTAATGTATCCATCAGGAACCCCCAGTCTACCCTGTCGAAAGCCTTTTCGGCGTCTATCGACAGGAATAGAGCAGGGGGTCCCCTATGTCTACAGAACTCCGACAATAACACCGCCCTAACCCCATTATCTCTACACTGTCTCCCCGGGACAAAACCGGACTGGTCCGGGTGTACCAGGTCCGCCATAAGTCGCTTTAGTCTGTTAGCCAGGACCTTAGCATATAATTTTACGTCCGCATTAAGCAGAGAAATAGGCCGGTAGCTTGGGCATAGCTTAGTATCCTTCCCATCTTTTAATATTAAAGTTATCGTGGCGCGCAGGGCTTCTCGCTCCATCTCAGCTCTGGTGCCCAGTTCGTTCCAATATTTGCAGAGCCTGGGGACCAGAATGTGTTTCATTTTAGATAAATAGATGGAAGAGAAGCCATCCGGGCCCGGACTTTTACCCTTCGGGGTATCTTTTAATGCTGCTAGAATTTCCCCCTCCTCTATGGGATTGTCCAGGAGATCTCTATCTTCACCAGACAATACTCCTAGACCTGCCTCTTTTAGGAATTCTCTTCTCCTGGCTGTCCGTACGCTGACCTCCCCTTCCTCATGTCTAATTGAATATAGGTCGGCAAAGAATTTTCTAAACTCATTAGCCATATCTTCACTTGATACAAGCTCTTTACCACCTGCACCGTTTATTTTCTCTATGTAATTACGTCCTCTTTTTTTCCTGATTTGCCTCGCCAGGTATTTGCTAGACTTATTGGCCCAAAGATACCTCTCCTTGGCCATTAAATTTATGGCTCTCTTTGCCTCCTGCTCCAACATGTCCCTCAGCTCCTCTCTCCCAGCAACCATCGCCCGGTAGCAGCCCGCGTCCTGTCCCTTGGACCTCTTGTGTGATTGTTCTAATTGGAACAGATGCGCTATCAATTTTTCCCTTTTTTCCTTCCTTTTTTTTTTTTGGCCTGCTCCTATAGATATGAAAATCCCCCGTATGTAGGCTTTATGCGCCTCCCAGAGGGTAGAAGGGGAAACCTCGCCCGTGTCATTATATATAAAAAACTGATTTAACTCACTCTGGATCCGGTCTATTACTTCCGGGTCCTTTAGTAGGCTTTCATTCAGCTTCCACGAGAAGGGACGTCTCCCTAACTCAGGGAGCTTCAGCTTCATCGTGACAGGCGAATGATCAGAAAGGGTTGTTGTTTCGATACTGGTGTCTACCACCCCATCTAACAAGCTATGATCAACAAAAATATAATCCAGCCTGGAGTAGGTCCCGTGCACAGGGGAATAGAAGGTGTAGTCCCTCTCTTTAACATGTTGTATTCTCCACACGTCTATTAATTGACAGTGGAATAGTTTCCGCTTAATTGCTCTTAGTGACACCCTCTTGATCCCCTGGGCACGGGACATACTGTCCTGGGCCGGGTCTAGACAAAAATTCATGTCTCCAGCCAGGACCATCTCCCCCTCTCCGAAATCCATCAATTTCTCTAACATCTGTCCCAGGAAAACTGTGGGGCTCCTGTTCGGGCAGTATACGTTGGCCAGCGTGATCTTTCTGGTGCCAATAAAGCCTTTCAAAAATAAGAAACGGCCTTGAGGGTCTGTTAGTCTATCCCGTACCAGGAAGTTCGCTGCTTTGGACAGCCCAATAGCTACCCCTTTAGACCCCTTGTCGGGGGAATCTCCGTAGAACCATTGTGGGAACCTGGGGGAGAACAACCTGACCCTAGTGTTAAGGGTCAGGTGTGTCTCCTGCAGGAAAACTATATCACCTCCCAGATGATCCAGTTCCCTGAATATTTTATGCCTCTTCCTGGGAGAGTTCAACCCTTTTACATTGTAAGATATCAATTTAATATCAGGCATCTCTTAAACGGTAGTCATTCTAGCCTCTGTACTCTGCTCCCCCTGAACACATCCCGCCTCTATCCTCCCTTCTCCTCTCCCCCCCACCAGACACCCAACATCCCCCCCCACCCCCCCCCCACCCTTCCCCCCCCCTCCACCCAGCCAACCCCCCCACCCCACCTCACCTCCGCCCCCCTCCCCCCGACACCCACCCTCCTCCCTCCCCCCCATGGCGCCCACTACGCCTGGAGCCCGCCCGTATGGAAGTACACGCATATCCCACGGCGGTGCTTCTTCCGCAGGGGCTGGGCTCCTGCGCCGGCGTCCAGGACCCATTCAATGGGATAGACTCAAGATGCCCCACCCCCGAGCACCAAGCACCCCCCCACCACCCCACAATCCCCCACCCTAAAAAAAATACAAATTGCTTTCCATAGGAGGGATCCTATTACCTCCCTTTTCCTACCAACTGAATATCGATTGTTAATAACTAGAGTCCATTGTACCCAAGTCCACATGTCCCGGGATCAGCCACCCCTCCCATATGGAGAGAGGTGCGGTGGAGCAGGGGGGGGGGAGGGAGAGGGGGGGGGGAGAGGAAAAAAAAAAAAAAAAAAGGAAAAAAAGGGGGGGGGGGAGGGGGGGAAACCCCCCCGCCCCCTCCCCCCTCCCCCGCACCCCACCCCCCAAACCCCAGCATCTATTCCAAAACCGGGACCGAGATACCCAGATTGCTACAAAAGTCCTGCATTTCTTCCATGTATCTCATTCTAAAGGATCTTCCCTCTTTGATGACTATCAGGGATGTTGGGAACCCCCAACTGTACTTTAAATTAGCCTTCCTGAGTAGATCGAGGACTGGTCTCATCTGTCTTCTCCTCTCTAGAGTCCCCGCTGAGAGGTCGATGAAGATCTGCAGGTCCTTATTTTCAAATTTAAGAGGTGGCGCCCCTTTTAATTTTTTCCAAATTTTTTCTTTGTCCTCATATTGATGGAATTTGATTATGACGTCTCTTGGGATGTCTTGCTTAATGTGAGGGGGCTTCCTTATTCTATGGACCCTGTCGATCCTCAATACCTCATCTTCTCGCCTACCCAGTAAGGGATTGAAAATCTTCCTCATCTTCTCACCCAGATCCTCGTTCTGTTGTTCCGGGATTGATCGGATGCGTAAGTTTTGACGGCGGCTCTGGTTCTCCTGTTCCTCAAGTCTAAAAGCCAAGGCACGGTTTTCGCTCTGCACCTTCTTGACTCGTTCTTTTAGATCTGCTAAGTCTTTAGCTTGTTTACTGGAGGCCTCCTCCGCCTCTTCAACCCGGCGGAGGAGATGCCCCATATCGGAGCGAACGTTTGAGATTTCTTCTTTTATAATGCTCTCCAATTTCCTCTCCAGTTTGGTTAACATTTCGCTAATATCTATTTTGCTTGGTACTTGGGCCATGATTCTCTGTTCTTCTGCTGCAGTATAGACTGGTGACCCCTCCGAGTCCCGCTCCTCATGGGGCCTATCTCCCTGTCCCCCCTTTTGTTTCTGTTGGTCCTTTTTCTTAGTGCCTAGATGTTTCCCCTCCATTCCTGGGCTCTTCACAACAGCTTCTTTTAAGTATTTTTGAATTGAGCTGGTATTAAGGCTCTCTCTTGGGTTGTTGGTTTCTGCTTGTCTCGATGACCGGCCTTTCATGTTTTCCTAAGTTTTTCTTTTTGGGTATAACTATACACCGACTCTACGAGCCACCTCTCTTTGTTTTCCAGTGAGATACGCCGTGCCCCTCTATAAACCTCAAGGGGGTTGATTATGCCCCTATGTGTCTACAGTAGTAGATGACCTTCTTTATACCACCATTCAGACGCCACATCAATGGGGAGGGTTGCTGAAATCAGCGCTGCTTGTCTAATCCGTCTATAGCCTGTGTATAGTGCCCAGGGTTAGGGAGCTTGACCCCCTTTATCCAGGTGCTGACAGTGTCTATATATTTACTTCTTCTGAGGGGGGGGAAAGGAAGGCAGGGAGGGCAGATGTTATCGCTTCCAGCAGGGGGGGCCAGCTCAGTTTGATTAAGCCTTAAGGGGGGGGGAAGGCCAAAACCGCTCCGCGCTTCGGACGCCCTTAAAAAAAAAAAAAAAAAAAGTCTTACTGGATACTTCAAGCCCCCTGAACAGGTACGGTCTCCAGACCCCCTCTAGGGGCCACAAGTTATTCCAATAATAGACAAGTCTGAGTATGGCCAGATAACAGAGTCATTAGGTACAATCGTTGATGGTAAGCCTCTGTGAGGCGTCTCCTACCTGGAAATCTCGTCCAGGGAGCTGCTACTTCTCCTTGGTCAGGTCTTTTGGAGGAAATGTCCTGTCAGTGGTGCACTGCTGCAGAAGGGGCACTTCAGATAGGGAGTAGCGGCAAGCTGCCTCCGGAGCTGTGGATCCGTGATGAGCATTCACTTCGGGGGTGCTGCATCCACTTGGGGAGGTGGGGGGGAGCAGGGCAGGCAGAGTAACCGGGCACGCAGACCTAGACCGGCCGCTCGTGGTCTCTCACTCCACGAGACCCCGCCGCAGCCCATCCGCGTCCCATCTCATCGCTTCCTGGAGCCGGCGCAAGGCCCCTCCCCCGTGCTGACGTCAGCCGCACGTCAGCCGCTCATGATCTTGTTCTGCATTGCTCTTTGTCATCTTTTATCTTTGGCCTAAATTCTGCTTGCAATCTAGTTCTTATGTGCATTTATTTCCCCTGGTGTCTTGTGAATTTTGTGCTGTGCTTCTCCTTGTCAGCCAAAGTCTTTTGCCTGAATTATGGCTGCCATCTTGTGCCTGTATCCCCACTGAAGTCTAGTATGGTTCTTGCACCCCCTCTGGCATCTAGTGTCCTTGTGCCTGAATTTCTCCTGGCATCTAGCAGTTTTGGGTTCCTATTCTCCCAGTCATCTACAGGGTTTGTGGTGGTCTTCCACTTGGCACCCAATGTTTTTGCCTGAATTCTACTAGGCATCTAGCGCTTTTTTGTGCCTACTGTATACCCCACAGGCATCTAGTAGTTTTGTTCTTGAATTCTACCCTGCCATCTAGTGGACTTGTGCTTGACTCTCCCCTGGCATCTAGAGGTTTTGGGTCTCTATTCTAATCATCTAATGCAGGGGTCTCAAACTCAATTTACCTGGGGGCCGCTGGAGGTAGATTCTGGGTAAGGCTGGGCCGCATCAAGTTTTCCACAAAAAATGCGCTTACAAAATATCATTATTCAGATTCAAATGTCTTTATTAACAGTTCTTTAACATTTAACTTTTAGAACATGAATGGACATAAACTGTTTGAACATGGCTTTATCTGCCTACTTCTTGCTGCTAGAGATCTGACAGCGCTTACTCTTGCATAGCCGAGCCACATTTGGCGTAAGTGAGGAAGCAGTTGAGACCCTCAGCACAGCTTGAAGATGAGCATCAGTAATTCTAGACCTGTACTTTGACTTATTGAAGTTCAAGGTAGAGAAGAGCTTTTCGCACAAGTATGTGCTCCCAAAAAGACACATGGTCTGCTTGAACATTCGGGAAAGCTCAGGGAAGCTGGGGGGCAATTCTCTTAAAAATTGCCCAAGTTTGTCTGCTTTTCCACTCACATCCCTAAACTTGGCTTTGAGTTCAGAGTTACACTGCAGGTCAATGAGCTCTATTTGAAACACTGGAGGGGCATCTTGCACATCAAAGGAGAAGGGGTCTGCAAAAATTTGAAATGTGGCTCTGTGTCTCTTGAAGTCTGCAAATCTATGATCAAATTCCTCCTGTAGCCTCAAAATGACATCCACATACTCCTCATGACTGAATAGTGTGCCTGAATCAATGAGTGACTTGCATGCTGGGAAATGGCAAAGGTTTGTTTGAGAAAGCTGGTCTTTCCACAATATAAGTTTTGTAGAGAACGCTCTCACGCTGTCATAGGCAGCACTGACAAGTTGCCCCTGGCCTTGTAACCTCTTATTCAGTACATTAAGCTCATGTGTGATATCAACCAAAAAAGCTAAGTCCATGAGCCATTTTGGATCACTTAGCAAAGGAACAGAAGCCCCATCTTTCTCCATAAAAGCTTTCACTTCCGCTCTCAACTCAAAAAATCTCTTCAATACGTTTCCCCTGCTGAGCCAACGCACCTCGGTAAAGTAGAGCACATCCCCATATTCTGACTCTATTTCCTCTAAAAAAGCACGAAACATTCTGTGTTTTAAGCCCCTGGATCTGATTTGGTTGATGCATTTCACAACGAAAGACATCACGTTGTCAAACTTCAGGCATTTGCTGCAAAGGGCCTGCTGGTGAATAATGCAGTGCAGAGCAATGACCTCCTCTAAACCTTCCTCTTTCTTTTTTTTATTAACAAGTGCCACCAGTCCTTTTTTCCTCCCGATCATTGATGGCGCTCCATCAGTTGTTATTCCGACAAACTTCCTCCAAGGCAAACCAGCATTCTGAAAAGCATCACACAGCTGGTGAAATATCTCTTGGGCGGTGGTCTGGCCATGCATTGGAACTAGTGAGAGCAACTCCTCTGTGACTTCAAAATTGTCATCAACACCCCGGACATAGATTGCAAGCTGGGCAGTGTCGGTGATGTCTGTGGTCTCATCAAGAGCGACTGAGTATACACTGAAACATTTTATTTTCTCACACAGTTGATCATAAATGTCACTTGAAAGGTCAGAAATGCGCTCTGCCACGGTGTTGGAAGAAAGGCTGATGTTGCTAAACTGACCTTTCTTTTCTGGAGAGATAATACTTGCAGCCTGTAACATGCACTTTTTTATAAATTCCCCTTCTTTAAATGACTTTCCTGCTTTAGCAATCATCATACTAACTACGTAGCTGGCTTCGACTGCTGCATCATTCTCTTTGGTTGCTTTCTTAAAGAAATCTTGTTGCCTCAGCCAGGGGCGTAACTAGAAATCACAGGGCCCCATAGCAAAATGTTGTATGGGCCCCCCCCCCCTGCAAACTACCCCCTCCACAAAAAAAAATAACTAATGCCATTGAACAACAGATTACCGCACCCATGTGGCACAGTACCCAGGCAACAGCTTATATTAATTATGAACAACAAAGTATGCAGTATACTGTATGCAGCCCCTAAAGGACACACATTGCTGACCTCCATGCCTTCTAACCAATTTCTGTTCTGTTATATAAAATGAACTAGTTCAACTCACCATAATGCTGAATCAGTGGGAGCCCTGAGCGTGTCACTTGACACCGTCGCCTGCCACCAGATGCAACTTGTCACGGAATGTCACTTGTCACATCACCCACCACACATTGCGGATTGTCCACTTGCCACGTCGCCTGCCACCAGATGTAGATTGTCACGTTGCAGAATGTCACCTGCCACATGTTGCCGATTGTCCACTTGCCACGTCCCGGATTGTCACTTGCCACGTCACCTGCCACACATTACTGATTGTCACTTGCCACGTCCCAGATTGTCACTTGCCACACATTAGATTGTCACTTGCCACGTCACCTGCCACACATTACGGATTGTCACTTGCCACTTTCTGGATTGTCACTTGCTACACATTACGGATTGTCACTTGCCACGTCGCCTGCCACATGTTATGGATTGTCACTTGCCACGTCACCTGCCACACATTACGGATTGTCACTTGCCACGTCCCGGATTGTCACTTGCCACACATTACGGATTGTCACTTGCCACGTCACCTGCCACACATTACGGATTGTCACTTGCCACGTCCCGGATTGTCACTTGCCACACATTACGGATTGTCACTTGCCACGTCGCCTGCCACATGTTACAGATTGTCACTTGCCACGTCACCTGCCATACATTACAGATTGTCACTTGCCACCTCACCTGCCACACATTACGGATAGTCACTTGCCACGTCACCTGCCACACATTACGGATAGTCGCTTGCCACGTCACCTGCCACACATTACGGATAGTCACTTGCCACGTCACCTGCCATACATTACAGATTGTCACTTGCCACCTCACCTGCCACACATTACGGATAGTCACTTGCCACGTCACCTGACACACATTACGGATAGTCACTTGCCACGTCACCTGCCACACATTACGGATAGTCACTTGCCACGTCACCTGCCACACGTCCCGGATTGTCACTTGCCACTTCACCTTGTCACTTGCTGCCTGTGTCACTTTCATGCTGTGTCCCAGAGTCAGGCAGCAGAGAGATAAGGTCATCTCTCTGCTTCCCGAGGCTGCCTGCACAGTGAGGGGGGAAAACTGCACTGCAGGGATGCAGGGAGGGCGCCGGGCGGTGAGAGATGATGTCATCTCTATGCACCCCCGGCTGCCAGCTCCCTGATTGGCCAGCCTGCTCACACACGAGCCGCCCAGCTGACTCACCGCCTGACAGCCCTCGGAGCCGCCCACGCTCTCACCGCGGACCCGCAGAGCCGCCCACTCTCACCCGGGGGCCCGCAAAGCCGCCCGCTCTCACCCGCGGAGCCGCCCGCTCTCGCCCGCAAAGCCGCCCGCTGTCACCTGCGGAGCCGCCCGCTCTCACCCGCGGGCCCGCAAAGCCACCCGCTGTCACCCGCGGAGCCGCCTGTCACCGGTCCGGGGGGCCCCTAACAGCTGCGGGCCCCATAGCGGCCGCGTGTGTCGCTATGGCGGTAGTTCCGCCACTGGCCTCAGCAGACATGTCTTAAGTTTAGCAACCTGGTTGGCTCTCTCATCTTCCTGGTACTTTGCATACTCCTCAGCATGTCTAGTTGTGTAATGACGCTTCAAATTGTATTCTTTGGGCACTGCAACTTTCTCTGTGCAAATAAGACAAGTTGGGATGCCCTTGTGCTCAATAAAGAAATATTGCTTTTCCCACTTTTCCTGAAATTGTCTGTGCTCATCATCAACCTTTCTCTTCACTGCAGGCTTTGAGCAAGACATATTTGGGGCTGCGTACCAAAAACTTAGGCCTATGGTGCCTTGAGATACCCACTTCAGCACAAGGTGCTCTGGCTGAGCGGAAATAGAGTTTCCCAGTCCCCCTAGCTGCCTAGCATGACCTTCGGCAACATTAAAGAGGACCTGATTTTTACTCACAGGAGTAGCCAAATACCTTTAGGGTGGGCACGCACCTGTCTGGTTTATAAAAATAGCACTCCTCCACTCTGCTGTGCCCTCCTGTATATTTCTTGCCCTGTATGCTAATACTGAGCATCAAGGAGGAAGAGACGCCGGGGTTTCTCAATGGGCGTCTCCTTCTCCATGTGCCTCAATCCAATCACAGTGAGAGTCACAGCCAGGAAGAAAAAAACTCCTTGTCTGTGACACTCTTTGATGTGATTGGATCACAACACAGCCAGGGAGAAGGAGACGCCCATTGAGAAACCCCTGCATCTCCTCCTCCCATGCAGGGCCTCCAATGGCAGAACGTCCTGTCGCCTGAACGGGAAAGAGAAGAAAAAAAAGTGAGGCGTGGAGAACGTGACTGACAGGCTGGTACTTGCCTCTCCGTGTCCCTCCCATCGAAGAAGATGAAGTCGCCGCTCTGAACGCACTTGGTGCAGGTCAGCGTCCGGCGGTGTTACACAGCGGGCAGCGCTCCACCGCCCACCTGGTGAGACGCCGAGGTACTGTACTTGGCGGTGGAGCGCTGCCCGCTGTGTAACACCGCCGGAGGCTGACCTGCACCAAGTGCGTTCAGAGCGGCGACTTCATCTTCTTCAAGTACCGGAGGGAAGGTGGCTAAGTGCTTTTCCAGGCGGGGGGCCGCAAAATATTGTCCCGCGGGCCGCAGTTGGCCCGCGGGCCGCGAGTTTGAGACCCCTGATCTAATGGGTTTGTGCTGTACTTCTTGGCATCTAATGTATTTTTGGTAAATTCTGCTTGGCATCTAATACTTTATTATCTAGTCGTTTTGTTCTTGTAATCCCTCTGGCATCTAGTGGACTTGTTCATGAATTTCCCTTGGCATTTAGCGGTTTTGGGTCTCTATTCACCAAGTCATACAATGGGTTTGTGCTGGTCTTCTCCTTGGCATTAAATGTCTTTTGCCTGAACTCCACTTGGAATCTATTGTTTTTGTGCCTCTATCTCCCCTGACATTGTCCCTGGCTTGTGCTTGTGTCTAACTTTCTCTTGGCATCTAGAAATTGTTGCTTCTATCCTCCCTATTATTTTGCATGCTTACTTCCTCCTGGCATTTTTATCCTTTTCAGGTTCTATGGCTTTTCCAACGTGAAAGAAAATCATAGAAAATTCCCACCAGGGCTGCAGTCAAGTCGAGGATGGACAGCTTTCCTACTGTCTACTATTCTAAGTGAAAGATTTGTCAGTGTATTAGCCTTTCTCTAGCCTGTTTGTCCTGCTTAGATAATAGGTCTGCTTGATGGTTTCTTTTGTAGCCTTGTTGCAGTTAGCAGTCTCCAGCTGTGTTCGAATACATTCATTAGAAATAAGTTGTTTTCAAAAGCCTATATTTCATTATCACCCGGGCTGACCTATTAATCAGGTTGACTCAAGCTGTTTTGTCCAGCTTTCCTTTCCCTAACATTGTAGATAAAAGCCCAGTTGTCCTTTTTATTTAAAAGCATAACAAATAATCATTTGAAGCATATAATAAATAATTAGAAACAATCAGCATATAAGTCATATGACAATCTCAACATTTTGTGTAAAACTTGAACTTGGCTCTGGCCTATTCTGTCTCCTGAGATTCCCTGCAGGGCCACATAATACCATTCACATCACCCCTTCCCTAAAGAAATGTACAATCTTGTCTCCCTACTAAAAACACCACACTGTGGCCAATCTGAATGAAAGTCAGTGTGTATATGAAGTGTAGGAGGAAACACCAGCATTGAAAACTAAACACCGGAAGGTACACTATATTACCAAAAGTATTGGGACACCTGCCTTTACATGCACATGAACTTTAATGGCATCCCAGTCTTCGTTTGTAGAGTTCAATATTGTGTTGGCCCACCCTTCGCAGCTATAATAGCTTCAATTCTTCTTAAAGGCTGTCCACAAGGTTTAGGAGTGTCTATGGGAATGTTTGACCATTCTTCCAGAAGCACATTTGTGAGGTCAGGCACTGATGTGAACGAGAAGGCCTGGCTTGCAGTCTCAACTCTAATTCAACCCAAAAGTGTTCTATCAGGTTCAGGTCAGGACTCTGTGCAAGCCAGTCAGGTTCCTTCACCCCAAACTTGCTCATCGATGTCTTTATGGACCTTGCTTTGTGCACTGATCCAAATCATTTGGTGGGGGGGGGGGGGGGGGGGTTATGGTGTGGGGTTGCTTTCCAGGAGTTGGGCTTGGCCCCTTAGGTTCAGTGATGGGAACTCTTAAGGCGTCAGCATGCCAAGACATTTATCTCCCAACTTTGTGGGAACAATTTGGAGATGGCCTCTTCCTGTTCCAACATGACCTCACCAGTGAACAAAGCAAGGTCCATAAAGACATGGATGAGTGAGTTTGGGATGAAGAAACTTGACTGGCCTGCAAAGGGTCCTGACCTCAATCTGATAGAACACCTTTGGGATGAATTAGAGTGGAGACTGTGAGCCAGGCCTTTTTGTCCAACATCAATGCCTGACCTCACAAATGCGCTTCTGGAATAATGGTCAAACATTCCCATAGACACACTCCTAAAGCTTGTGGACGGCCTTCCCAGAAGAGTTTAAGCTGTTATAGCTGCAAAGCATAGGCAAACTCAATATGGAACCCTATGGACTAAGGCTGGGATACCATTAAAGTTCATGTGCGTGTAAAGGCAGGTGTCACAATACTTTTGGTAATATAATGTATATGGACATGGAACTCAGGAATCAAGTGCTGCGAGGCCACAATACAAACCACTGATCCAATGTACCAGACAAAAATGTGTGTTGTATTTTGCAAGGTAAAGTAGTTATTTGGAATGGAGGACCCTGCCCTTTACAAACCGGTCATTTTTTAAATAAATATAAAATGTCACTTTAAAATAACCACAATGGTGAACAATACATACCTGTAACAGGATGCTCCTTGTATCTAAATACTGGTGGCTTGCAAAGTTGGCGGCTTTGCAGAACAATGCTCTAAGACCTGCTCATGTGAGCTCGTATGGCTCACCTGTGGATTTATGAACATTTACTGTACATATGACCAAAAAATACTAGGTGTGGAAGACCATTGCATTTCAGCACCAAGTATAGGCCTTTTCTAGCCATGCTCTGGAGATGTAGGGAGACGGGGCTGCCAGGGCTTCCAAGCAATCCTCAGAACTGCCAACCCAAATACATGAGAAGTATATACATGTATGTACCCTTAGAGAAGTACCACTAACTACCCCTGGGAAGAGATGAAGCAGTAGGATTACCCTGTTAGCCCCATTTATCAGATATATCTACATTCTGTGACAACCTCTTGGTCAGAGAGCTAAAGGAGAACACTGGGCAGAAAAAATAAGTTAATGCAGTTGTGTTTGTAATTAAACAATATGAATAATAGGGAAATAAGGGCTGTTTTTTTTACTTCATATGCAAGTGGATTGATTGTTCTTGATACTTGTACCCTTACTGTACATTGCCCACATATATGTGGCAGCAGATATGAAAAGGCTCCTCTGACCTGTTTGTATTTTATTGACATGTTATGGCATTTGTCTATATGTCCTATTATGACTGCAAAATCAATAAACAAGATTAAACATAAAAAATATGAATACTTGCTTCTAGTGTACACATCCAGATTTGACTTGTTATTCCCATTACAGCAGCACTCAGGTTGGGAAGGGCAGTACTGAGAGCCAATCGGATTTGCAGCATGCGTCTGTTGACAAGCAACAGTTCCTTCACTGTCCAATCAAATGTAGGAGCAGGCAGGTGACCCTGAGGTATTGTATTACTGTAGCAAAGGAAAATCAGGTCACTTCGGTGGCTGTTTTCTATGGCAGGTTTGTTTAAATTACAGGACTGGATGGTCAAAAACACAAATCAAGCTCCTATGTATGTGTTTTTTCTGTGTTGATAACTGTTTGCCTGGAGGTCAGCTTTAACCCTTTCACGTGTGACGTAGGACGCGGACGGACGGAGACACAACGGCTACCTTGTCGGTTTGAAGCGCTGGTCGCTTCTTCCTATTTTGCTTTTGAACTCCTTTTAAAATGTGAGTTTATTTTATATTCTTCTTTGTACAATAAATACTTTCTGATTGGATGCCTGCGCAATGAGCGTTCTCTTTTTACTCCTTGCATTTGTATGATTATCGATCCTAAGCCTTTGAATACACCTGGCTTTATATCCTGCTGAGAGGAAGCTCTATTAGTCCACTTTCTGGTCTATTGGGAGAAGGATCTCTTTGGAACAAATATGCAGTGGAATGCTATTAAAGCTGGAAGGATCGTTTTTTGTCATTACCTGAATGCATTTTATGTGTTTAACCCATACACTGATGGTAAGGGTCAGTTATATTGGGTGAAGGTGATGGGATCTACCGTATATACTTGAGTATAAGCTGACCCGAATATAAGTCGATAAATGCTAAAAATGGTCAGTTGCGCTTATATTAACCTCATATTCCCATAAAAAATGAAGGATGAAATATGTTTCTAATAGTATCATTAAATTCCCATAATTTATATATTCCCATATATTTTATATATTTTATGTATATTTTTATATATATAAAATATTTTTTTTACATATTTTTAATTACTCTGGAAGTATATTCTAAACTCAAAACACTACTGGGGATATATTATAATTAAAAGTTTTCTATATGGATAAAACATGCGATTTGACAATTGACAAGACTTTATAGGAGAGATTTTAAAAGGTGAAGTTCCTTGTTAAAAACAGCAGGGGAAGTAGTGAACATTACATTGAATATACCATTAGAAAGATAATACATTTTAATGATTAGTATATATTGTTTTATTTAGGAAGCTCTATCTTATAGTTATTAGGATTATATGGCTTCCGATTATTATTATTTTTTATTAAGAAGTGTTTATTAAAGATTCATATAGTAGGGAATATTATAACTAATCATAGATGATTGTGTGATTGATTATGAGTAAGCAAGGGAGATCGCATCATTGAAATGATGATTGCCTTAGCAACAAGCACACACACACTATATATACACGGCAGATGGATAGGACGGGCATCCTTGAAAAAGTCACGTGGCAGTGACATAACATGTAGGAGGAGCCTGTGACGCCCAGCATCTGCAGTGTGTGGGTTGGCGGCGCTGAAGGTAGAGCTGTGCCGCTGAGCTCTTGCAGCCTGATCAATATACAAGCGATCCCATTCTGAATGAGTTTGTGAGTGAGAACATCTTATTTGTAGTATAGTATCCAATGTATCACTAATATCTGCGCAATGGATTGTTAATTTCTCTCCCTATATGTTTGGAATCTGAGAGGAGAAGTGATTTATATTGAAGAAAAAGCGCAAGAAGCTACAAGTAACATTTTATTCTTTTTTTACCATCACTTTGTTTTTTTTTGTTTCAACATTGTCACAAGTTAATTGACACTGTTTTGACTAAATGATTTAACACTTGATGATTATCCACACTTCTTATGAAGGTTTTATTGGCAAAGGACTATATGTGTATATACTATTTTTGCACATTAGTATTTATAACTTTGTAGGAATCTCATGGAAGTATGATATATAATTTAACTTAATCTGTGTCACGCAATTAGATTTCACCTAATATATTTGTTATAAAGAGCGTATAGCTGTGTCTAAGCATTTACACAGCAAGGTTGATCACTGTGCGTTTTTACTAGCACACTTATGGTGGATTAGCCCAGTTGTAATTAATTTATATTCACTGTTATTAATATAAGTGGTAATCCTATTTCTTATTATTGCCACTTCACGTTTTTAAGTCCTCATGCACACGGACGTTTTTACAGCTGCTTTTTTGAGCTTTTTTTGCAGCTTAAAAAGGCCTGTCTATGTTAGTCTATGGCTTCATGCCCACCTAGGCGTTTTTGAGCTGCAAGTGCAGCTTGCAAACGTCATTCACCAACGTTTTTTAGCGTTTTTGATCCATTGAAAAAAAAAAAAAAAAAAAAATTTGAAAAAAAAAACGCTAATGCGGAAAACGCTCAAAAACACTCAAAAACGCTAAAAAACGCTATTGCAAAAACGCTGAAAAAAGCTGAAAAAAGTTAAAAAAAAGTCACTGCAAAGATACTGGCGCTTTCATAACGTTTTTTTAACAGCCTGTGTGCATGAGGGCTCATACCACATATATGTGGGATTAGTTTATTCATTAATGATTATTCACTATTTATATTGGCAGTGGAATTTCACCTTTTATTTTACCACTCTTATTTTCACCACCCTTATGGGAATTTAATGATACTAATAGAAACATATTTCATCCTTCATTTTTTATGGGAATATGAGGTTAATATAAGTGCAACTGACCATTTTGAGCATTTATTGATTTTAATACACATTTAGTTGCAGCTGTATTATTTGATCATCTCATATTAACCATTTGATCCTCACAGTATTTTAATTGTTAACCACGTCAGCGCTTGAGCCCTTTTATATACTCGAATATAAGTCGAGCCACCTAATTTTACCACAAAAAACTGGGAAAACCTATTGACTCGAGTATAAGCCTAGGGTGAGAAATGTGCAGCTACTGTAAGTGGAAAAGAGGGTGAACAGTGCCTATTTGCAGCCTTACTGTGCTCATTTGCAGCCATAGGTCCCCCAAACTTCAAACTCGGTAGTTAAGGGTTCTTAGATGCCCTCTAGCTGCAGCTAAAATTTGGGGTCTCTGGACCCAAAGGGTCCCGAAATGACATTGTTGAAGATGGACACAGTTGCCCGACTTTGGGGTCCCGTATCTCGGGGCCACTTGGTGCTAGGAACCCCAAATTTGGTGTGGAACTAGCACATACAACAAAGCTGGGGTTCCTAGCACCAAGTGGTCCTGATATACGGGGCCCCAAAGTTGTTTCAGAAAATGTCAAGCACTTTTCTGCAGCAGAGAATGACATTTTCTGAACCGAAATTGGGGCCCCGTTTCTCGGGGTCACTTTGTGCTAGGAACCCCAGCTTTGGATATGTTGTGGTGCTAGTTCCACTGGGTTTGCACACCAAATTTGGGGTTCCTAGCACCAAGTGGCCCCGCGATACGGGTCCCCAAATTCGGTTTGGAAAATGTCATTATCTGCCGCAGAAAAGTGCTTGACTCGATTATAAGCCGAGGGGGCATTTTCAGCACAAAAAAAATGTGCTGAAGAACTCGGCTTATACTCGAGTATATACGTTATATCACTTCTTCTACATTCCTATGGTGGATTCTGATTATTTTTCTTCCTGGTGGACTTTGTTCTGATTATCTCAAGTTCTTTCCTATTTACAGAGATGAACTTTTATTCATGAACTTTATGTAATATTTTGTGTCTTTAAGCGCTACACCCTAAACTCATATTAACCCTTTCACTGCCAGGACCATTGTTCTTTTTTTTCCCCACACTTGTATTAAGAATAATTTTAGGTCTGAAGACTAGTTAAAACCCTTGAATATTATAGCAGACACCCCAGGAAATAAAATGGTGGTAGTTCCAATTTTGTAGGTCACACAATGTTTGCGCAGCAGCTTATCAAGGGTAAAAATTTTAGTAAAAAATACATTAAGATTAATTTTAGGGCACACAAATGGAATATATTACCAATTTTTTATCAAGATATAAAACATGTGTTTGCGCTGAGTAAATAGATAACTTTATTGTTGCTTTTTTTTTATTATTTCTAAATTACTTTCACTAACAAAAATCCCCTATGTTATATAATATTAAAGTACAGGTTCTCTTTATTGAGAAATCACCGGCCTTCCACTGAAGTTAGCAAAGCAGGGGCCAGGAAAAGTGACACTAGAACCAAGAAGAGAGAGATCAGTAAATGGATGTTTGTTGGTCTCCCTCCCCTCCACCCAGTGACAACCTGCCAGTGCAGGTCCCAGACCCACAGATGGGATAACAGCAAGAAAGATATGAACTGACACAGCCACACTGATGGGCCTCCATCCCGATAAATACGTAAGTATGCAAAGAACTGTGGTCATAGGACTTTGAGTGAGGCCAGTCACTGAATCAGGTAAAGGTACAAACAATATATAAAATAAAAGTCAATTTATTATACAAACAAGTAAAAAATATTCTGAAAATACATGAGGCAATCGAAAAAACAAATTCCATAGAAAGCTGACATACATAGAATTAATAGATAATTTCTTATTAAATAGATACTTGATCGCATAAATAAGCAAGTACATGGTAAATCTGGGTAAAAAATCAAACTGTAAGGACATAAAAGAACTCTACGCGTTCCGAGGATCCATCATCTCGTCAGGAGTGTAATGTCAATAACGTCAATAATGTCAACATTTCTTTAAATCCCCAATACACTTACCATCTAGTCAGCAAAGAATACTAATTATTTCAGTCTGAAGCCTGACAGCTGTACTTCCATCAAGAAGTCTGCTTCAACTAGCCAAATGCCTGCTGAGCTCTGCAGACTCACTGTGATCCTATTGATGTCTATATGGATCTATGACAAGCCTTCGTCCACTTTTATCTAGTGGGTGCATTTTTATTGTCTTTTATATTTTTTAAAATAAATCGCTACACCTAGATGGAGGCGCCCTTTTGTGTTTGTTTTTTAAAGAATACAAATTATACTGTTGAGCAATTTGTGTTAAAAACAGAGGTTTTAGTTAAACAATTTTGCAAATATGAGTGGAAGTCGCCCTGCCTTGTCAAGGCCTCTTTGTATAGTGCAGTCGAAATTATAACCTATGAGAGTCTCCATGTTGGAGCATTTGCTTTATAGCAATGAATGAACTAAGGGCAGGTATGCAGGGAGGCAGCCCATTCCTCCTTAACCACTGCCCGCCCGCCGTATGCAGAATGACGGCCGGTAAGTGGTTCTGTTATCCTGACTGGGTGTCATATGACGTCCAGCAGCATAACATGCCCACGCGCCCGTGGGGGCGCGCAGCGCGGCATTTGCGAGTGCGACTTGTCAGTCTGACACCCTGCATCTCCGATCGTGATAAGAAGCCTCTGTCAGAGGCTTCTTACCACGTGATCAGCTGTGACCAATCACAGCTGATCGTCGCGTGAACCAGGAAGTGCTGGTAAATGGCATTTCTCGGTTCCCGCTGACAGGGAGAGCCGATCGGCGATTCTCCCTGTCAGAGGGGGTCTGTGCTAATAATCAGCACATTGATTATCAGCACAGGCCCCTCAGATGTGCCACAACCCTTTTTAAAATGTGCCCATAAGCTGTCAGTCAGTGCCCCATAAAAGCACACCTCACAGTGCCCATCAAAGTGCCAATCGGTGCCCATATCAGTGCTAATCAGTGCCCACCACAGTGCCAGTCAGTGCCCATCTCAGTACCCAACAGTAAAACCTGTCAGTACCTCAACATCAGTGATGCCCATCAGTGCCACCTGTCAGTGCCAATCAGTACTGCCTATCTGACAATCAGTGTCGCCTGTCAGTGCCCATCACAGCCGCCTGTCAGTGCCCATCACAGCTGCCTGTCAGTGCCCATCAGTGCCGCCAGTCAGTGCCCATCAGTGCCCATCAGTGCCGCCCAGTCAGTGCCCATCAGTGCCACCTATCAGTGCCTATCAGTGCCGCCTATCAGTGCCCATCAGTGCTGCTTATCAGTTCCCATCAATTATACATATCAGTGCATCCTCATCAGTGCCCATCAGTGCCACCTTATCAGTGCCAACTCATCAGTGCCGCCTCATCAGTGCCCGTCAGTGAAGGAGAAAACAAAACGTTATAACCGAAACAAAGAAAAAGTTTTTTTGTTCAAAAATGTTGTTCTTTTTTAGTTTGTTTAGCAAAAAAGAAAAACCGCAGAGGTGATCAAATACCACCAAAAGAAAGCTCTATTTGTGGGAACAACATGATAAAAATGTAGTTTGGGTACAGTGTAGCATGACCGCGCAATTGTCATTCAAAGTGCGACAGAGCTGAAAGCTGAAAATTGTCCTTGGCGGGAAGGGGCGAAAGTGCCCGGTATTGAAGTGGTTAAAGGAGCAGGGACACACTAGAAGCTCAGCAAAGTGCAACGGCAGTTGAAGTGGTCCAATGTGTCACGGTGCCAGTTCTAGCAAGCTAAACAAAAGCGGCAACCACCCCAATTTATAATTCTTTTTAGAGTAAGGTGCACATTGGAATATATGCCACCTGTTTACGTGGCCCAGGCCCATAGGGAGCCACGTAAACAGGTGCAAACCCCTGGCTGCTCCCTAGGATCTTCTGGGCACGTGCATAATAAACCCATACGTTCTTATAAAGATATCATCTTATTATTATATCATATCTATACATTATACGCAGGGGCGGACTGACAACTCATGGGGCCCCCGGGCAATAGGAGATTATGGGGGCCCCCGGGCAATAGGAGAAGATTATGGGGCCCCTGGGCAATAGGATATTATGGGGGCCCCAGGCAATAGGATATTATGGGGGCCCCAGGCAATAGGAGATTATGGGGCCCCCAGGCAATAGATTATGGGGTCACACAGTATACACACACACACACATACAGTATACACACAGACACACAATGTACACACACAGTATACACACACACACATACAGTATACACACACAGACACACAATGTACACACACAGTATACACACACACACACACACACACATACAGTATACACACACAGACACACAATGTACACACACAGTATACACGCACACACATACAGTATACACACACACACACACAATGTACACACACAGTATACACACACATACAGTATACACACACAGACACACACAATGTACACACACAGTATACACACACATATTGTATACACACACAGACACACAATGTACACACACAGTATACACACACACACACATACAGTACACACACACACAATGTACACACACAGTATACACACACACACACACATACAGTATACACACACAGACACACACAATGTACACACACAGTATACACACACATACTGTATACACACACAGACACACAATGTACACACACAGTATACACACACAGAATACACATACACACACTGAAAAGGTACTGGAGAGGCGGGGCAGCTATAATCTTGGGAGTTTAAAAAAACACAGATTTTTACATACTGTCCCTGGTTTTATTGAGGCTAACAACCATGATGTGGCCCCTTAGTGGCATGGGGCCCTCGGGCAGTGCCCCTGATTATACGTATAGTATGTACAGAAGAAGCGGTGAGGTAGATTTTGCTGTGGAACTTCCAGAAGCATGGACAGGTAAGTATTAGACCTGGGGGAAGGGGGGAATTGGGGGGTGGGGGAGAGGATTCAATAAAGGATACAAAAGTATAGGCATCCTTAAAATGTATTATGCTCGTGCCAGATTAGAACTGTGCCTTAATTAATTCTGTGCCAATGTATTCTGTGTATATAGGCCACTATGGTGAGAAATATCCAGTAACACTCCTCGAAAGCTTAAAAACAATTTATTTGGCTGTTCAGCTGTTGCATATTTTAAAACAGTTTGACTTAAAATACTGTGGTCACTGTGTTTTTGCAAAGTCCAGTAAATCATCATTTTGTCCAGCAGTATCAGACCTGGACATGTTCCAGACTTCTTGTCTGTTGCAGATAAATGACACATCGGGTACAAAGTCCCTGCATACTGAACTGCTGTGAGCTTATCTTTGACAAGTTGCTAGGGGTTACGGCACGTTTATCCTTTTACACAATCCCAATGGTGTACAGAATGAGCCTTCGTTCAATACTCAATCTCTGCGCTGCCTTTCATTTGAGTTAGCTGGAGGCATGCTTATTCAAGAGACATTAATAATGTACGATGTATTCATAATGCTTTCACACCAGTGACAGGAGGACATTATTCAAAGAATAATGAATAGGTTTTCCAGTGACATCTACATGAGACCAAACACTGTATGTTTAATCCGAACAACTGTGTCTGTTATATATTATGCAAAATCATTATAATCAGATACTGGGAGATAGCATCTTCTTGGACCTCTAATGCTTATGCTATGTATGAATTGCACACATGCCTTTCTTAACCACTTTAAGACTGGGCCTCTTTTTGAGATTTGGTGTTTACAAGTTAAAAACAGTTTTTTCTGCTAGAAATTTACTTAGAACCCCCAAACATTATACATTTTTTTTCTAACACCCTAGAGAATAAAATGGTGGTCGTTGCAATACTTTCTGTCACACCGTATTTGCGCAGCGGTCTTACAAGCTCACTTTTTTTTTTAAATACACTTTTTTGAATTAGAAAATAAGACAACAGTAAAGTTAGCCCAATTTTTTTTATATTGTGAAAGATAACGTTACGCCGAGTAAATTGATACCCAACATGTCACGTTTCAAAATAGCGCCCGCTCGTGGAATGGTGACAAACTTTTACCCTTAAAAATCTCCATAGGCGACATTTAACCTCCCTGACGGTATTCCCGAGTGTGGCTCGGGGTTAAATTTCAGCACCATTAGCGGTAACCCCGAGCCACACTCAGGATTACATCTCAGGATCCTGGTGCAGGTTACTTACCTTGTCCTCAGGATCCTGCGATGTCCCCCGTGCTGTTTGCGGGCTCCGTCCTCCGCCCGAAGCCTCTCTGTGCCAGGTTCCGTCGCGACGCACGGGGGCGGAGCCTGGCGGCAAATTCAAAAAAATGTGAAAATCATATCACATACAGTATTGTAATCTTACAGATTACAGTACTGTATGAAATTATTTCACTTCCCTTTTGTCCCCAGTGCTTTGGCCCATGCCCTGCATGCAGTTTTATAATATATATACTGTTCTTTCTGCCTGGAAACTTGAGATTGTCCATAGCAACCAAAAAGTGTCCCTTTACGTCAAAAGTGGCTTTAGACCAGCTAGAAAACAGCGATAGTAAATTAGAACACTTGCAGAATTGAGCGATAGTGAATCATGGGGAATTTTATTTTATTATTATTATATTATTATTTTTTTTAATTATTTATATTTATTTATTATATTATAATTTATGATTTTGTGTTTCAAACGTCATCATACCCGGGATATCTACTAGACTCTTGGTGGACAGATCTAAGTGTGTTATTGCTAAGAATTACAGGCCTACAATATAAAACGCCAAATTTCTATGCAAAATAATTGTACCGCTTTGAAATAATCATACCGTCGGGGAGGTTAAAAAATTCTACCGGTTGCATGTTTTGCGTTACAGAGGAGGTCTGGAGCTAGAATTATTGCTCTCGCTCTACCAATCGTGGCAATACCTCACAAGTGTGGTTTTCTTATGTGGGCGCTACTCACGTTTGCGTTCGCTTCTGCACACGAGCTCAGCGGGACAGGGCGCATTTAAAAAATTTTTTTTATGTATTTTACCTTTTATTTTTACACTGTTTAAAAAAAATATATATATATTGTGTCACTTTTATTCCTATTACAAGGAATGTAAACATCCCTTGTAATAGGAAAAAAGCATGGCAGGACCTCAGATCTCATATTTACACTAAGATGCAATAAAAAAAAAAAATGTCATTTAAAAAAATGAAAAAAAATAAAATGGCCCTTTAAGAGCTATGGGCGGAAGTGATGTTTTGACATCGCTGCAGTGTCATGGAGACGGGTGGGTGGCCATCTTCCCCTCACTCGTCTCCATGCACAGCCATGGGAGGGATCCAATCGCCTCCGCCGCTGCCGACGGCTCCAGTAAGCGGCGGAGGGCAACGGACCGCGGCGGGAGGGGCGGCCCCTCTCCCGCCACCAACAAAAGTGATCTCGCGGCGAATCCGCCACAGAGACCACTTTTATCTTGTACCGGATCGCCGGCCGAACACAGGTTATGGCAGCTAGCTGCTGCCATAACACGATATCCGTCCTCAAAGTAGGGACGTACATCGATTCCCAAACATGCCGCTTCACGTAGAGAAGTTGTCTCATCTCCCACGTCCTAAAACGATGTCTAATTGTAGTATTTATGTGTAGGAGGGTTCCACCACCATCGTAAATCTTGCCAGATACACTATCCAGCCAAAAGTATTGGGACACCTGCATTTACACACACATGACCTTTAATGGCATCTCACTCATAGTCCGTAGGGTTAAAATTTGATTTGGCCCATCCTTTGCAGCTAGATCAGCTTCTGGAAGGCTGGGAAGGCTGTCCACAAGGTTTAGGAGTGTGTCTATGGGAATGTTTGACCATTCTTCCAGAAGTGCATTTGTGAGGCCAGGCACTGATGTTGGATGAGAAGGCCTGGCTCGCAGTCTCTACACTAATTCAGCCAAAAGGTGTTCTATCGGGTTGAGTTCAGGACTCTGTGCAGGCCAGTCAAGTTCCTCCACCCCAAACTCGCTCATCCATGTCTTTATGGACCTTGCTTTGTGCACTGGTGCGCAGTGGTGTTGAAACAGGAAGGGGCCATCATCCCCAAACTGTTACCACAAAGTTGGGAGCATGAAATTGTCCAAAATGTCTTGGTATGATGATGCCTTAAGAGTTCCCTTCACTGGAACTAAGGGGCCAATCCCAACCTCTGAAAAACAACCCCACACCATAATCCCCCCTCCACTAAATGATTTGAGCCAGTGCACAAAGCAAGGTCCATAAAGACACGGATGAGTGAGTTTGAGGTGGAGGAACTTGACTGGCCTAAACAGAGTCCTGACCTCAATACAACAGAACACCTTTGAGATGAATTAGAGCGGAGACTGTAAGCCAGGCCTTCTCGTCCAACATCCGTGCATGACCTCCCAAATACACTTGGAATAATGGTCAAACATTCCCATAGACACACTCCTAAACCTTGTGGACAGCCTTCCCAGAAGAGTTGAAGCTGTTATAGCTGCAAAGGGTGGGCCAACTCAATATTGAACCCTACGGACTAAGACTGGGATGCCATTACAGTTCATGTGCGTTTAAAGGCAGGCGTCCCAATACTTAGGCCAATATATTGTATATTGCTTGTGACACTGAGTATGGCTATGGACTTAGGGCTGGTTCACACCACAGAGATGCAGACACCACATGGGAGGCTGCCTGCTGGATAAGTGGGTAGAAATTCTGACTTGCGGCACTGGGGTTTAATTCCCCAACATGCTAATGCTTGTGTTGAAGTTTATGGGGTTGATTTACTAAAACTGGAGCACTCAGAATCTGGTGCAGCTGTGCATGGTAGCCAATCAGCTTTCAACTTCAGCTTGTTCAATTAAACTTTGGCAATAAAACCTGGAAGCTGATTGGTTTCTATGCAGAGCTGCACCAGATTTTGCACTCTCCAGGTTTATTAAATCAACCCCTATATATTCTCTCTGGGTGGGTTTCTCACTACAATCTAAAGACATGCTGGCATTTTATTTATCTCCTGTTAAAATAGTCTCTAATGTAAGAAAGTTAATTTTGGACTTTAGATTGGAAGCTCATTGCAGCCAGGGACTGATGTTAATGGGGGTTATTTACGAAAGGCAAATCCACTTTGCACTACAAGTGCAAAGTGCACTTGAAATTGCACTGAAAGGGCACTTGGAAGTGCAGTCACTGTAAATCCGAGGAGAAGATCTGAAATGAGGAGAAGCTCTGCTGATTTGTATCATCCAATCATGTGCAAGCTAAAATGCTGTTTTTTTTCTTGCATTTTCTCAGATCTACAGCAACTGCACTTCCAAGTGCACTTTCAGTGCATTTTCAAGTGCACTTTGCACTTGTAGTGCAAAGTGGATTTGCCTTTCGTAAATAGCCCCCAATGTTTGTTAGCACTAATCATGCCCAGGGACTTGGACATTTAAAATTGTAGGGTTTACACTGCACAGGTACATATGCTTAGAAAACTGTTGCTTTGTTTATGTGGATGCAAATAGACTTCGATCTTTGGCCTGTAGTTGGAGATTTAATGCACATAGCCAAGGGCTAACACAGTTGAAAATAGTATTATGTGTTCCTGCTCATCAGGTGCAATCACTTTAGACATACATGAAGAGACAGATTGAAAGATACTGGTGGGCGTGTACTTCTATTGGGCGTGTGTCAGTGTGCTAACAATACAACCTCTCTTATATAAAGGGCTGCAGTAGGGGGAGTTTGTATGGCCTGAGAAGGTCAGGTTTTGCTGTGATTTGTGGGGGTGGGGGTGGGGAGAGAAGGAATGATATTGTGCATATTGACAAATGCCCAACTAGGGTTGTTTGCTGAAATTCTTGTGCATTTTTTCCATCAAGTGTTTTTTTGTGGCCATGCTGTCAATGTTGTGTGTATATTATTCCTGTCTGCCTATGCATGGTTTGGGAGCATCTGCTGACCTTCTACCCTTGGATCTCATTGCTTAATCATGTACACAGAAATGCAGCTTCCAGCAGAACATGGTCACCTATGTATGTGTGTGGATTGTGGGCTGGTGGTGGGTGTTTTGTTTTGAATAAGTGCCTTTTTTTAATATTATGTTGGAATGCTTTGTAAGAATGACTGTTAAGTATGTTTCTATAATCTTGCAGATATAAATGTGATGTGTTGCCTGTTATACACTGAAAGTTATGCTGTGTCCACTGTAAGGTTTAAAGGTTTAGACAAATTTTACATTGTAAGCTCATATGAGCAGGGCCCTTAAAATCCAATTGCTAACTGTTTTGCTAAATGTAGCACCATATATCCTGTAGATTTTTTTTTATTTTTTTGAAGCTAGTAAATTAATGTACATTATTTTGTTTCTGCTGGCAAAATAAAAGTACATTATTGAGCTTGTTTGTTGTGTTGTTTGTTTTTTTTATTTATTTTTTTTATTTTCTTTCTTTTAATTCGTTTTGGGGGTGGTGGTTTTGGGGAAGTGCAATATCTTTTTATATCATAATTTCTATATGTATTTGTGCACCAAAAAAACTAGTCTCTTCTCCCTGGTTCACGGTGATTCTACTTTGAAATCGGGCTTCTTCACTTGAAGTAGCCCGATTTCAAAATAGCAAGGTCAGCGTGATTTCAGGTGCTACTTGATAGACATCTGTGTGGATTCATACAAATTTCTATTGAAGTCACACCTGAAATCAGCAAAAGTAGTGCAGAAACTACTTTTGCAAATCGGTGCGGTGCCGCAAAATCGGTGTCGCATCAATTGGAACAGTGCCATTGCTGCCAATAGGCTGTGGCTTGTTATGCGATTTGATCTCTCAAATCGCATGACAAAAGGCTCCAATGCAAACCTAGGCTTCAGCACATCTACCAGTAAGTGATAAAGTTGGAATCTTTATATATAACAGCTGTGGAGAATTGCAGGTAATGAATTCAGCTGGTGGATAGGCAGTGTGGCATGTGTCAGCTCTGGTTCACATTGGTGCGATTTGACATGTCAAAGCGGGGGCAATTGCACCGTTCTAATTGGTGTGACTTTGGGGTGCGATTTGTATTGCTATCAGTGCAGAAACCTGCACAGATGTCTCTGATATTCCCCCTGCAGTCGGGACGGACATGCGGGAATGAAATTGTGTGAGTTCAGCTGAACGATTTCCTCCCGCTGTCTGTGTGAACCAGGACTCAAACTGGGCCTTTTGCCTTTGTAATTCACCTGCTGCTAACCCAGGGACACCATTTCTTATCAAACTCCCTTAAGTTTACCTTCAAATATCATATGTAGAAATACAGATTTGCATATCTGCAAATAAACGAAAATAAAAAATACTAATCGTGGTTGCAATCAAATATTTGCAGCTGCGATCAAAAGAGCGTGGTTTTACATTCTGACCGGGAAATGAGTCATTGTAATCACCCGGAAGTTCCTGTGCTGGTCAGGATCTCCATCTAGGACTAGGTGGACATGGCGAGGTTCCTCTTTAGCAAAGAGGAGGTGCTGCTGATTTACCGGGTAAGTGTAGGATATGTACTTGTGCTTACTCAATGTGGGGGTGGATGTGGTAGTTAGATTTGGTGTGGGTGGGTTTCATTGATTTGTTTGGCATCACCACACATTTGCTTCTGTCCCATGTCCACACATCACTTCCTGCATTTGTTCTTCTGATGTAAATCAGTAAGGACTTTGCAAATATAAATGAGAGCTCCTTTTATTAAAATATATATGACTTGTTTCACAGTTGGGCGACTTTTCCAGCAAATTTGGACCTCTGAGTTGCATGACAAGTTGTACCCCATGATTCTCAATGATGACCATTCATATCTGTGCTACTTTAAGTCGCACCAACTTCAAAGTAGTCCCTGTATTACTTTGGTGTGACTTGAGGTACATAGGGCGCAATATTACAAAGGCATTCCCAGAAGTTGGGGCCAAGTTGCAGCGGCAAAGTGGCAGCAAAATAGTGTGACTTTCAGGTCGCAGCAGTGTGAATGAGATTCAAGGATAACACCTTTGAATTTGGCCCTATTGTCACTTGTGCATCCTGCAAGTGTGGCAAATTCATCCCTGCACTACCTTGGTTTGACTTTGATGCGATTTGAGGTCCATACACCACAAGATTACACAGACATTGCTTCAAGTCATGGCAAAGCTGTGCAATTTTAAGGCAAATGGGGCCTTATTTAAAGGTATTATCAATTAATCTCATTAGGTTACTTTTACGCTTCATTTTAAAGTCCCAACTTCCTATTCATTTATTATCGAAAATCGGGATGGAGGAACACTATTGTTCCTCATTTAAAGTCCCAAAACCCCCTAATTTAAAAACAATTACTTTTACACTTGGGTGACTTTTAATGCAGCTTTGGACTTCAGAGTCACATGAAAAGTTGCCCCCCATGATTTCCATTCATATCTATGCAACTTTACTCATGTTCACATAGCTCTGAATTGACATGTCAAATTGCAGGCCAAATCGGTGCCTATTGACGGCAATAATATTCCTTTAGATTGGCTTTGGAAATTTACAAACAAAGCAATTTAGAAATTAGATGAAAGGTTTAGCGCTGGGAAACCCTTTTTGAAAGATAAAAAGTGCATTTTATATACAACTATACAGATCAGAGCAAAATGAGCAAAAAATGAGGAGGAAAGAGGGACAGAGGGACTTTGTTCCAAATCAGGGACAGTTGGGACCTATGTGATTTCACTAGACATCTGTGCAGGAAAGTGCACTGATGTCTCTGAAATCGCTCACAAAGTAGGGCTGAGGCCCCTTTCACACTTGTGCGACTTTGGACATCAGAGTCGCATGACAAGTCTTACCCCATGATTTTCAATGTGTACCATTCATATTTGTGCGACTTCAAGTCACACCGACTTCAAAGTAGTCCCTGTACTACTTTGGTACGACTTTAATGCGAGTTGAGGTCCATAGACCTCAAGTTTACACAGGCATTCCCTGGAATCTCTGCAAAATTGCAGACGCAAAATCGCGGGAAAATTGCGCCTTTCCCTGCGACCCCTGCGTCCATAGACCTCAAGATTACACAGGCATTGCTTAAAGTCGCATCAAAATCGAGCAACTTTCAGGTCGCACCAGTGTGAAAGGGGCCTAAGTCACTTTGCTGAGTACTATTATACCTAGAATACAAAGTAGCCCCACCATCAAAAACTAGTAAACGTATGTTCTCAATATAATTGTGCTCAAATGGCTGAAAATCACACAGATGGTATCACCTACTGAAAGCTTGCATTAGACTCAGCAGCATATGCTGAAAAGAGGCGAACGCCTATTAGCCAATGCCACATCAGCATGAGCATGGTTGTTACTATAATATTAATGCCTGAAATGCAAAACATTATTGTATAGAATCAAACATTAGTAAATGTATTTTCTCTGTAGGCATGTGCTCAGCTCTGTAGCATAGCGGTATGCCCTGCTGCCCTCAAAGGTTCAAGCTGTGAGTTCAAATCCCACTGACAGCATCACCTCCTGAAAGTGTGTATAGTACTCAGCAGCATAATTAGCCAACGCACATCAGTTTGGTTTATTCCATATTTTATCTCTTTAAATGCATGCAATGGTATGTACTTATTCAATAATATTATGGTGTGGAATTCCAAAAATCAAGGAAAAAAACATTGCACTTGTACCATGAGTGCTGTGGACAGGGCTGGATTTGTCACAAGGCCACCGAGGCAAGGCCTCGGGGCGTCAGTGGTGCAGGGGCGACTTCGCGGCCGCCGCCCCCTTTCGGGCAGCCCATTAAAGCCTATTAGGGGCACTGGCACCAATGCCCGTAGAAAAGATGGCCGCGAGCCGACCACGCAACTGCGCATGCGCCGTTCCGAAGCCGGCCGGGCTCGGGAAAGCTCGTACGCGCTCGGCTGGGTGGCGCATGTGCAGTAGCACGATTGCGCCGCCCGGCGCCATTTTTGAAAAAATCGTAGGTAGTAATGTCAGCGGTGCGGCGGCAGGGGAGAGAGATAACATCTCTCATTGCCCGCACCGCTGTTCCTCCATCTGATGGCAGGCAGCATGGCAAATGACATCCCCAGCTGGTGGCAGGCAGCGTGGCAAGTGACATCCCCATCTGGTGGCAGGCATAGTGGCAGGTGACCTCCCCTATCTGGTGGCAGGCAGCGTGGCAAGTGACATCCCCATCTGGTGGCAGGCAGCGTGGCAAGTGACATCCCCAGCTGGTGGCAGGCAGCGTGGCAAGTGACATCCCCAGCTGGTGGCAGGCAGCGTGGCAAGTGAGATCTCCAGCTGGTGGCAGGCAGTGTGGCAAGTGACTTCCCTATCTGGTGGCAGGCAGCGTGGCAAGTGACATCTCCATCTGGTGGCAGGCAGCGTGGCGAATGACATCCCCAGCTGGTGGCAGGCAGCGTAGCAAGTGACATCCCCAGCTGGTGGCAGACAGCGTTGCAAGTGACTTCCCTATGTGGTGGCAGGCAGTGTGACAAGTGACATCCCCATCTGGTGGCAGGCAGCGTGGCAAGTGACTTCCCCATCTGGTGGCAGGCAGCGTGGCAAGTGACATCCCCATCTGGTGGCAGGCAGCGTGGCCAGTGACTTCCCCATCTGGTGGCAGGCAGCGTGGCAAATGACTTCCCCATCTGGTGGCAGGCAGCATGGCAAGTGACATCCCCATGTGGTGGCAGGCATAGTGGCAAGTGACATCCCCATCTGGTGGCAGTCAGTGTGGCAAGTGACATCCCCATCTGGTGGCAGGCATAGTGGCAAGTGACATCCCCATCTGGTGGCAGGCATAGTGGCAAGTGACATCTCCATCTGGTGGCAGGCATAGTGGCAAGTGACATCTCCATCTGGTGGCAGGCAGCGTGTCAAGTGACAAGAGATGGTGGCAAGTGACACGCTCAGGGCCCCCAATGATTCTGCATTATGGTGAGTTGAACTATTTTATTTTATATTACAATGTAATGATAGAAATAATGTTTTTCAATCATCCTGACACCATACCAACCATGGTGCCGGGGATGATTGAAGCACTAACACCAGCCATTGCCCTGAAAAATTGCCCACGAAAGGTCCTTACCCCTCGCTTGCTTACCCTGAAGTATTTTCAGTCTGTACAATTAAAGCCAGTTATTTTCAGTGTTCTCATGTGTGGAGATATGTTTTTAATTTATCTATTGTAGCAGTCATTGATAAAGAACGTGAATGGTGGTGTGTGTGAGTGTGGGAGGGGGGGGCGGCATTGAAGGACTCGGCCTTGGGGCGGCAAAGGGAGTAAATCCGGGCCTGGCTGTGGAGACATCTGAGCCGACCACTAAGCCATTGTGCTAAGTACACTAAGTACAAGACCTGCATAATAGTGTAGTATGATTAAAGAATGAACATGAATAATAACCGCTTTATAGTCACCTAAATTAAAAAATAAAAAACAACATACAACAAATAGGTAACCTAAATGTGTAATACATGTAATTTTACAGAATAGCAGACATTACTATGTAATCAGGGCCGTTTGAAGGAATTTGGGGGCTCCAAGCAAAATGGACACGGAGCCCCCCCCCGACAACCCCCCCCTCCCCACCGCACGCACGCAGGCAGGCAGGCACGCAAAACCTACAGGAATCACAGCATAGCGATACAGTTTAAGTTCACCAACACTTTATATAAATAAAAAAGATTTACTGCTGTTGCATATAATGTGCATAAAATTTGAACATTTTCAACAATTGAACATTTGCAAAAAAACACCACTGTACCATTGATTCAAAAAAGCAAAGAAGCAATAAGATGGAAATGGGATGGTAAAGAAAGAAGGAAATGGAAAGAAGGCTATGGTAATTGTTTTTATTATGGTCAGCAAGCTACCATATTTTTATTACTAAATGGGTCTTGATGACTGCCCCCCCCCCGTGTTCTTTTTACCCCCCCTCCCTACCGTGTACCGCGCGGCAGGAGATTCCGTTTTCTGTTCCCGGCCGGCCGGACTGAAAGGAAGTGAGCACTCAGTATGTGCACTTCCTGTCAGTCCGGCCGCGAACTGAATCTCCTGTACCCGGCGGACTGCAGGAGGAAGGAAGAGGAGCTCGGCCACGCTACAGGCTGCAGCTTATAGGAAGCGGCGGCCAGCGGCACGGCTAGGGCCCCAGGCCAGCTTGGGGCCCCAAGCAATTGCTTGTTTTGCCTGTCCTGTCGCGACGGGCCTGTATGTAATAATCATTCATAACTGCATTCGTTAGCAAAAGAAGGAAAAAACTAGGAATACTAATTGCAATATACATCAATAGATGCACACGAGGTAGAGCACATCTCACATAAAAATGTTTCTTTCACATACATGGATCATGGTTACAGTGCTATATAACAACTTAGTAGAAATTGGCATTTGCATATACACGAATTTACTAGCGTTTGTGCGCCGCTAATAGCGATCATTTTCATTCGCACATTCGCCTGTTAAAATTTTATTTGGCTAAAATGTGCGCTATTATTTTCAATAGTGCCCAGTACTTCCTGGCGCTATAGTAAATGACCCTCTATGTCTCCAATGTGTGTTACCAACATCCCTTAATTACACATATGGAACAAAAAAGTACCCCCCAGTGGGACTTTATGGGCAGACTATAGTAGACACCTGTATTGATTAAAATATTTCAACAAAGTTTATTAGAGTGTTAAAAACAGAAGAGTTGGTGCCAACATCACCATAGAAATACACAGTATATAGTACAATTGGAAAATACCAAGCTCATAAAAGAGCTAATGGGAGGCATGAAAGTTGCTTCTCATGAGGCCCCCCTGATGGAGGCTGCATGGGGATGGAGCCAAAGTAGGAGTTCCAGGCAACTGCAGAGGAGAGAATAATCCCTCCCTTTTACAGGAGAGTGCCAGTTTATTTTACCTAGTGACACAACAGGTTCTCTTTAAAAACTAGTCACCACACAATGCTGGTGGTTGTTAGGAGACTACTGTATTTAGCTCCACTTAACTTAATTATCAGTTTCTCTGCATTTTGCCTGCATCCCTGACAGACTGCTCTGTCTGATGGATGTTGACTGGAGCAGTGTTCGGGGCTGTTGTTGAACTTCAACACAATCAACTATCTATATACAACCTTGTAAAATGCATGTGCAGCTGTGAAATCTAACTGAGCTAACAGCCAACTCTTAAATATTTTAAGACAAAATGGACAGAGCAATCAGGGAGATCAGACCAAGGAGGGTCAGGCGTAAATGCTGGGTAGCAAGTAGTAAATAGGTCAGACAGTAGCCGAGACAGAACATTTACAGGATTACAGTACTAAATATTAAGGGTTCAACTGAGCTTTCATATTTAAACCGATATTTCTGTGTTGTTACTACCTATACAATCTTTGTTTTACAAATAAACATTTACTATATATCAAAGGATTCCTGGAGCACTATGGTATAGTTTTGGCTCACTTTGTCTGATTCCTCTAATAAGGGAGGAGTCACTGATATGACTCATTCACTTGCATGTGTTTGTTTCAGTTTAGGCTGTTGAGATCTTTAGATGACAAGCTATTACTCTTGGGTGGAAAGGAGACAGGAGAACATATGAAAAGTAGCTATGAGCTTTACCTGCTGCATGATTATGTGTGTAGCACTGTCCCCATAGGGGTTGCTGAGTATGGTCTTTCCTGGGCCTCCCTCTGATTATCCTGCAGCCAGACACTTGGGTATTTTCACACTAACACCCACACACTCTTCCGCTCTTTATCCAATGATCAGTCTAGGGTATTTGTTTTTTTTTTTTTGGTATTCATTGGTAGAACTTGGATAGGAGAAGGGATTAACTTGATACTCCAACTTGAACTATGTGCAGATGAGGACAACTCTCACTTGACCCCATTAAATTGATCTGGATAGCAGATTCACTTCTGAACCACACTCTAGCTGTGTGGGAAGATAAGTCCTTTGCTTGCTCTGGCAGACTAAACGCACCACTTTTCTTCAGTACACTCACTAGTATCCCCTTTAGCTGACACCTGTCCACTGACTTCACTAGCCCGAATAGATGGCCCTCACAAAACAGGCCCATAGACGCAGGGTTGTACTCACTGTATCCAGAAACAGATCCTTCTAGACGCGTCTACCTCCTAGTCAGCTCTACAGGACATCTGGGTTGCAGCTTTGCAGCTTCCTCAGTTCTAGCCCTCAGGTCGACCACCTGAGGCCACATGGCAGCCTGCACAGGGTAGGCATATATACATTCACCCAGCATGCCTTGAGATACCTGCTTCTGCCCATGGTCAGGGCTGTAACTATGCCTATGCTCCCATTTGTCAGGTTTCCTCCCACTGTTCAATATGCCTCATCCTATTGTACCAGTGTGAAACAGGCAGACAACACACAATGAGCACAATGAGCAGACCCTATCAATGGATCACTGCTCCCTGGTAGGCAGAGGACACCTACATTTACCTAATAGCCTCCCTGGTATGCAGGGTATGCAGGGAAACCCAAAACTATGCTCTCTCTTTAGCATCTACCTAAGAGGGTGCTACATGTGAATACATACTATTCTTAGTCAATATTTGAAATTTAACAAACTAAAAAAAAACAATTTAAAATGTTTCTATATTTAATTTTGACCATAATTATTGAAGTAAGAAAAGATATACAAACTCAGTAAAAAAATGGCACAATTGTTACAAATTAATTTTCCAGCAACTTTCATGTGAGGGTTTACTCGACAATACATTACATTTACATGCAATTGGGTGGGCCATGTACTAAAATTGTTGGCAGGTCTAATGGCTTGTGTGAATAGGCAAATATAGCTTGCTTTCATGTGTTACATATAGTTACAGAGTAGGTGAGGTTGAAAAAAGACACAAGTCCATCAAGTCCAACCTATGTGTGTGATTATGTGTCAGTATTACATTATATATCCCTGTATGTTGCGGTCATTTAGGTGCTTATCTAATAGTGTTAGTAGTAGTGTTCTCTACTTGCATTTGAAAAGAGAGGTCATAATTTAATTGAGTTTATTGACAAGTGTATTTGATCCGCAGTTGACCTCCTTCTAAGCTCCATCGACCTGCTTTGAGTGACTTTTGCGTTTCTTTTTATTTGTATGGCAAATTGGCAATCAAAGAAGTTCTGAAGTGAAGAAAACCCTGTTACGGCCTATAGTTTGTAGGTTTAAAGAAACGTGCTGCTCCATCCCTCAAAATACTCTTTCATATACTGCAATCAGGTGCTGGTTTGGAGTTAGTCACTCCATTGCACATATCTTAGTACAATACAAAGGAAAAGATGCACACTGATTATACCTATGTTCATTGGGTGAACAGGTTTGTTCACATTTGCATTTTCCACAGTTTTGTGCAGGGAATGGTGGCCAAGTTGATTATGCTCAGAATTTCCTGCATTTTTTAAAAAAAAAATGTGCTTCCTTATCTGTAAACTATGAAGATGTCTATGATTGTAGATGTATGGGATTGGATGTATCCACAGAGGAAGTAAAAATAAAAACCTTCAGTGTGTAGGAAAACTAATAAAACCCAATGACAGTAAAATACATGTTTTCCTCCCAGTGCTGCTACACGAGACAAAAGTAGAATAAATATTATAGTAGAGTAGAGGTAGTAGAGGTGAAGCGGCTCTTAGATCATTGTTCTTTGTTTTGAAAGCTGGAATTGCTTCTGCTCGGATTGAAAGCATGACCTCTTGTATAAAACATGCGTGCAAGTCTTCTCCATAATACATGAAGTCTCGTCTCCCTAAAGACCGCAGAGAGCTTCTAGGAGGCACGGAATGCGGGCCAACGGGCTTACTGCCTGCATCTCAGCCAGCTTTTCATTACAAAACTGTCTGCATGGTTCATGGTAACTTTCTACCAATCAATTCTACTGAACCTACACATTGAAAAATGTGAAAATTTTGGTGGCAGGTTGCCTTGATCCGATAAATTGAAAGTGGTTGAACCTGATGAAAATGGTTATGTGTGTGGTCAGCATAAAAACTTAACCTAACTCCTAAATTAAAGTGGGAGTAACACTCCCATGCATGCATTTTATCTATAGGTAAGCCTATAATAAGGCTTACCTATAGGTACTGTAAATATCTCCTAAACGTGCAGCTTATAGGAGATATATACTGTACATGCAGCCGGTGACATCACTGGTGCATGCGCTCTGAAGCAACAGCACACCTGTTCTGAGTCCTGTGCCATAAACGCCGGCTCCCATGTGCATGCGTAGAGTGACATAATCGCGACTGTCGCCAATTACACAGCCGGAGTCTGCAAACCTGGAAGGAAGACCATGTGAAGATGGAAGCACCTTCTGTGGTGACAGCATGCCGCTGGAAGGCTTTGTGTTCAGGTAAGTTTCACATAATGTGCTAGTATGCGATGCGCTAGTGCTAGTTTGTGCTAGTTTAAAATAAAACACCCAGTGGTTTACTAAGTGTATTGGGATCTTGGTATTAAAGTTTTTGTTACCCTAAAAAAAAAAAAATTGATCCTGTTCCCTTAAAGCATGAATAACAGCACAGTGCTTGTGCTGTTAATTGGCCCCCTGTATAACCTGAAAAACCGTCTGATCCTGCCTGGTTCTGCCCCCCCCCCCTGTAAACTGACCACAGTTTATCATGGCTGCTGAGCCCTGACACCGCGGTCAGTTTACATGTCTCCGTCATCTGCAGCTCTGCTCTCTGCTCTCCCCTGCCCTCTCCCCCCTCTCTTGTCTGCCTGTCAGGTTGAGACACTGCCGCCCCCCTCCTGTTGCTATAAAAAACTATATTATATGTGTACCATCCCATCTGTTATATAACGATATGTGTTCCTGTGCCTGTGCTGTATAAAAATAAATATAATGTCGATTTCTACCTTATCTCAGAGCGTCTCCCAGTGCTCATGTGACTGCTCGTCTCTCTGCTCCTCTCCTCCCCTCCTCCCAGTTGACGGCAGTGGGAGTACTCGGCCCCGCCCGCTATAGCTGTCAGCAGGGGAGAGCAGATAGCTGAGGAGTCATGTGAGCGTCGGGAGAGGCTCTGAGATAAGATAGAAATCTGCATAGTTTTTATACAGCACAGGCACTGGGACACATATCATTATATAACAGATAGGATAGTACTAATATAATATAGTGGCTTAACAACCACTTTAAATCTAAAAAACAAAAATGTTATATATTGCAGCTTACTAATTCTTAGTGGTGGTTTCACCCAGTGATCTGGGTAGTAAGTCTGTAATTTTTCAACTTCCTTTAACAAACCAATCTGTCCAGCAAAAGTGGTAGTTAGAAGGTTGAGACAAACCATTTAACATAATTTTATTGTGTGTTGATCCTGCCAGTAGAACCATTATTTTCACTTTTTTTTTGCATTTTGAAATATCACAAGGGTGATATTGCTGTTCCTTCTAAAGTGAGATTTTCATTTGACCACTCACATGTAAAGACCGAAAAATTGTTCATCAGAACCTTCTTTCTTGCCATTATTGAGTCAATCAATTTTTGTTCAATTAAAAAAACAAAAAAAAAAAAACAATGTAGGGTTGTTTTTTTTTTTTTTTTAAATAACCCCCAGTGTCTCTTGTGCTGCTGGCAGCTAACATGATCAACTGGACCTGTCACAGGCTCTTGACAAAAGTGCCAACTATGCATGCCCTTTTCACCCCCTCCTCCATTCATTCTTAGAAGCTATAGCTTGCATCAATGAAAAGCCCTCTATGAATGGAGGAGCTGGTCCTTTCATTCATCTGCCCGTTCTCCATTCATAGATCGTAGCACAAGAGATACTTCACATTGAATATGAGTCCCTTGTTCTGATTTTAAAAAAATATATATATTTTCATCCAGACCTGCTATTTGAATGGAACCCCAGATGTGTAACCCCTGTAACTGCCGCTTATGCGAAAGTGGAAGTAAACTTCCATCAGTAATTTTTTTTTTTTTCCCACAAAAATTTTATTAAGAATTTTTATGAACAGTACAAATAATATCATATAACACATAGTCATGTTACAAATAGATAATAATCCAACTAGAAGGAGGCATAGGATGCGGACTTGGAGAAGTATACGCTGGTTGGTGTTGCCTCTAGGTTAGTCATTAAATCAACCGCATTAAGACTCATATAGTATTTCGAGGTGTACTTCATGTCAGTTTAGATTACGTTGGAATGAAAAACATCTTAAAGAAGTAACCAGTAGTACCCCTATAGGTGTTATAAGATAGGCAGGGAGTAGGATATGCGTCCGACAATCATGTCGGCCTTCGACTCCTCAGTTTTTTAGTAAAGTGCATCGAGAGGTAAAAGTAAAGGAGAAGAAGGAAGGAGGAGAGAAGAGAGAAAAGAAAAAGGAACAAAAGTCAGAAGGATAAGAAAGGGGAGGGGGGGAGAGGATGGAGTAGCACTGTAAGTGAGGTGTGTGAGGAGGGGGTGGAGTTGCCACCAGCTACCCTCCTCAGAGAACTCTGGATATTGTGAGATCCACTGCGTTTTTTATATATTATCTTGGCACAAGTCCTGAAGTCTCTGTGAATTACGGTATTCAAGCCATGGAGCCCATACTATCAAAAAGTGCATTATTCTGTCCTGTGCAGTGCAAATCAGTTCCTCCATAGTTGCTATCCGATTGATCCGTGTCACCCATTCCTTTATGGAAGGGGGTGATTTGGATCTCCAGTGCACTGGGAGACAGAGCTTAGCGGCATTAATCATGTGCATAGCTATCGACCTATAGTATTTTTTACGGGAAATTTTGGAGATGTGAAGGAGGTATTGCGCTGGGGAGAAGTCCAACGGAAGCGAAGATATCTCCGTTACGACTTTGTGGACTTTACGCCAATAAGGCTGAATCAGTGGGCACGTCCACCAAATATGGAGAAATGTGCCTATACCCTGTTCACATCTCCAGCATTGGTCTGAGACCGTAGGGATACATTTGTGTAGCATTTCTGGTGTTCTATACCACCTAGTTTTGACTTTATAGCCATTCTCCTGAGTGTGGACATTCAAAGTGCCCTTGTGGATATATAGATGTACTCTATCCCAGGTAGTGTCATCGATCACCATGCCCAGCTCGGTCTCCCAGTATGCATGTTCCGACTTCAGGGATGCATAAGGTTCCCCAAACATCGTGGCATAAAGCCCTGAAATGAGGTGGCTTTGGGGAGAGGAGCTAGAGCATAATGATTCCAGGAAGGTAGGATTTTTCGCAAAGTTACATCTATTCGAGGGGCTGTCCAGGAAATGTTTTAGCTGGATATAAGACCAAAAAGGGAAAGATTTTGTTTTTGACAATGATGCCAGTTCTCTTTGTTGGAGGAACCTTCCTCTGGAAAAAAATGTTTAGCCTGCATTTCTGCAAGTGGCCATTCTGCTGCTAGGAAGGTCCCCTCCATTCCCGGGGGGAAGTCTGGGTTATTTCTGATTGGTGTGATCGCACAGTGCGAGTTTGATAGTGAGTGGATTTTACACGTCTTTTCGAAAGCATGTAAGGTTGCTCCTATGAGAGGATGAGACTACACATTAGTCGGTATGTGCGTCTTTGGGAACCACGGAATGTATTGGAGTTCGGTACCCGAGATCAATTTTTCCAACAGTACCCAGCCCTTATACTTAGTATGAATCCGCCAGTCTACTACCCGGGTTAGATGAACTGCCCAATAGTATCTTTGGAGGTCTGGTAGTCCAATTCCACCCCTCGACTTTGGTAAAATTAGCTTAGCCCACCTGATTCGCGCTACTTTAGTTCCCCATAGAAAGGTTCTACACATGCATTTATAGGCTTTGAAGAAAGAAGGTGGTAAGCGAACCGGGATAGTTTGTAGCTTGTACAGCAAACGGGGAAGTACCGTCATTTTTAGAATTGAGGCCCGTCCAAACCACAAAATGGTGGGGGCCTCCCACCGAAGTAGATCCTGCTGTATTAGTCTCAGCTCTGCTAGGAAGTTCTTTTCGTAAAGATCTTTAAGTTTACTAGGGAGTTGAATACATAAGTATGTAATGGCGTCTGCTTTCCAGCAAAATGGGAAATTTTCCTGACAGAGCTGTACTATCCATGGGGGCAGAGAGACATTAAGTGCATAAGACTTTGATAGGTTGATTTTTAGATTCGAGATGGTCTTAAACTGCTCTAACACTGGCATTAGGTCAGGTAGAGACGTCAGTGGGGATGTAAGAAAGAGTAATATATCATCCACGAAAGCGGCAATCTTATATTCCCGCTGATGTACCTCAATCCCTTTTATGTCTGGATGCTCCCGGATACACCTGAGGAGGGGTTCCAATGTGAGGATGTATAATAGCGGGGACAAGGGGCATCCCTGTCTGGTCCCATTATGGATCGGGAAGGCGTCCGACAGGTGGCCGTTAACTCAAACTCTAGCCCTGGGCTTGGTGTAGAGCGCTTTAATAAAGGTCCGCATAATACTTCCCAGGCCCAGGGCTTCCAGGACCGCGTCTATGTAGTCCCAGTCCACCCTGTCGAACGCCTTCTCCGCATCCATAGCTAAAAAAAAGCCTTCTCTATTAGTTGATGCAAGCCAGTGATGTAGGTTGAGCGCCTTAATGGTATTGTCCCTGTCTTCCCTTCCAGGGACAAATCCAACCTGATCAAGTCCTACCCAAGTAGGGATATAAAAGGACAAACGATTAGCCAGGATCTTAGCAAATAATTTCACATCGACATTCAAAAGGGATATGGGTCAGTAGTTAGCTACATCTGCAGGGTTTTTATTGTCCTTAGGGATTACTGAGATATAGGCCTCTAGTAGGCTACCTGAAGTACATGGTGAACGGGAGAGGGCGTTGAAGGCTTCAAGAAAGTTCGGTGCCAAGAGGTCAGCAAAGCTTTTGTAGTATTGTGCCGAAAAACCATCTGGCCCTGGGCTTTTGCCAGGTTTCGCGACCTTGAAAGCTTCTCCCCATTCCTCCAGTGACAGTGGGAAATCCTGGATAGCCGCACTCTGGGATAAGGACATCTTTATTTCAATACAATCCAACAATACAGTCAATAGCAGAGACGTACAGGGTGGTAGAGTGCTAACGCGTTTCACATCATTTGGATGCTTATTCGTAGCTAGAGAGGGATAGTAATAGTGTGGTATAAATAGAAAAGTAAAAAAGTAAAAGAGGGAGGGCGGGGTATGCACGCCGGTAGAACAACCAATCACCATGCTGCATAGCAAACCCACCCTCTCAGTGTAATTAAAACAATAATGATCCCATTATAAAAACCTACACCTGCAAAAAAGAGGAGAGAAAACATCCATTGTTGACCAAACCAAAATGCATAAAGAAAAATATTCGTAGAAAAAACTATCATGCCAATATAAATCAGCATGAACTCATAAAAATAAAAGGTAGGTATTGGATGCTAAAACCCTCCACAGCAGGTGAAGCCGCAACAATGGAAATTTGAGTAGTTGGGAGTGCCAAAAAGTGTTAAACCATAAAGTCGTATAACAACAGGGTACTCTGCTCACACATTTGCGAAAACAAAAAATACACAAAAAATGTATATGTATGTACGTAAACCTGAATAAAACATGCATAGATGTGTGACAGCGCGGTCCCGACATAATGTACATAAACACTCAAAAGCACTCTCGCAACCCTAAAACAGCAAATGTGCATAAGCAGTTTAGAACTGCTTATGCACATTTGCTGTTTTAGGGTTGCGAGAGTGCTTTTGAGTGTTTATGTACATATTCACCTGCCGTGGAGGGTTTTAGCATCCAATACCTACCTTTTATTTTTATGAGTTCATGCTGATTTATATTGGCATGATAGTTTTTTCTACTAATATTTTTCTTTATGCATTTTGGTTTGGTCAACAATGGATGTTTTCTCTCCTCTTTTTTGCAGGTGTAGGTTTTTATAATGGGATCATTATTGTTTTAATTACACTGAGAGGGTGGTTTTGCTATGCAGCGCGGTGATTGGTTGTTCTACCGGCGTGCATACCCCGCCCTCCCTCTTTTACTTTTTTACTTTTCTATTTATACCACACTATTACTATCCCTCTTTAGCTACGAATAAGCATCCAAATGATGTGAAACGCGTTAGCAATCTACCACCCTGTACGTCTCTGCTATTGACTGTATTGTTGGATTTTATTGAAATAAAGATGTCCTTATCCCAGAGTGCGGCTATCCAGGATTTCTTTCCACCTCACTGCAAACCAGCAAAGCCAGCACCTGGAACCAGTTCTTACTAGGGCGGTGTCATTCCAGAGCAAGAGTGTTTGTGAGCTGCATCTCCTTTTTTCTTCCAGTGACAGTGGTGTTTCCATGGCTTGCCAGTCATCCATAGATAGCGGCCGGGGGCTATATTTGGCTAAAAATCCTTTTATGAGCTCCGAGCGTGCCTCCGCCGATATGGGTCTGTGTTCATGTGATTCAAGGTTATATAATTTGCTATAAAAATAGTGGAATTGTTTGGCAATGTCCTCGTTTCTGGAGTGGGATGTTCCTCTCGAGTCTACTATGTGGTGGACCGTGGATGTAAGTGTACGTCTCTGTGTGAACCTTGCCAATAACCTTCCTGGTTTGTTGCCCTGTTCGTAAAATAGTTTCTGAGAAAGAACCTGTCTCTTTCGTGCCCACTTAAAGTGGTTGTATACCTTTTTTTAAACTTTTACCTACAGGAAAGCCTATAATAAGGCTTACCTGTAGGTAAAAAAAATATCTCCTAAACCTGTACGGTTTAGGAGATATTCCCCTCGCAATGAGCCGCTGATACCCGGAAGACAGGACAGGGTGAGATGCTGGCGCTTCAATCTAAGGTAAATATATTATAATGAGCTAGTATGCTATACTAGCTCATTATGCCTTTTCCCTTACAGGTGTAGGGGAAAAAAAAAAAGTCAGCAGGTTTACTACCGCTTTAAACAGTTCTTCTAGGAGAGTTGCCCGCGTGTCAGCTAATTCCTGTGCTACCTTTACTGCTAGTGAGCGCTTATGTTGTGCTTCCAGTAGGGTGATTTTGTCAGTCAGGGTTTGGATCTCGATTTGCTGTGCTTTTTTCTTCCTGGCAGCTATAGCTAAAAGGCATCCTCGTACAACGCATTTATGCGCTTCCCATTGGGTCATGGGCGATACGTCTGGGGTGTCATTAAGTTGGAAATAGTCTTCAATGGTCTTGGTGACTTCAGCCAAGTCCCCCGGGTCAGAGAGAAGGGAAGCATCCAATCTCCAGGTTCTGGTAGTCATTTCCCGTTGCGGGAACTGCAAGGTCAGTGTGATCGGGTGGTGGTCAGAAATGTACATACTCTCTATGGTCGCATTCTGTAGGAAGGTCAGGTCTGTCTGATGTATAAATAGATAGTCTAGCCTGAGTAGTGACTGTGTGGAGGCGAAAAGAATGTGAAGTCTTTGCCCTGAGGCTGCAGTGTACGCCAAGTGTCATGTAGCGCGAGAGAGGCCAGTTCGAGTTTAGCTTGGCGCAAGGCAGAGAATGGGATTGTGGATGTACCTGTGAAGGTATCAAGAAGCGGTCTAGTGCCATGTTGAAATCCCGCCCCCCCCAGTATCAAAAGGCCTGTCTGAAATGTTGTGAGCCGTAGGAGGACTTCTTTTAGAAAGGCTACCTGTTTAGAATTGGGGCAATAGATGTTCGCAAAAGTCACTGGCCTGTTTTTCCAAGTCCCTTTGAGGAAGAGGAATCTACCTTCCAAATCAAGGACTTGGTCCGTGAGACGAAACGGGAAAGATTTGGCAATTGCTATGGAGACCCCTTTTGTTTTGGAGTCGGGACAGGTCGCATGGTAGACTTCCGGAAATCGGCTATTGGTTAAGCGAGGGATGGAGCCTGATTTAAAATGGGTTTCTTGCAGAAATATCACTTGAGCCCTGAGACGTTGTGCTTCAGCAAAAATACTGCTCCGTTTCTCCGGGACATTAAGGCCTTTTGCATTCAAAGAGTAAACCTTGAGGGATAAAGGGGCCGATGAATGTGTTATAGAAGGCATGTTTCAGAGGTCAGAAGCGCTTAGCAGTGCTACTCCCAGGTTTCAGGGGAAAGGTGTTTAGAAGCTAGAGGGGAGAAGAGTAGGGAATAAAGATTAAGAGCAAGATACAGAAAGAGGGAAAAGGAGTAGAGAGGGAGGGGAGGAGGAGAGAGGAAGGAGAAAGAGAGAAAAGGGGAAGTCAGTGAGAGAGGAGGAGGTACAGTTCAGGATAAGTCAACTTCAGGAAGTCACACTAAATTAATCGGTAACCCCGGAAGGGCCTACTCCCTGGTCAATCAGATTACCCCCTATGCGAGGATCACAGAAACAAAATACCAGAGGTAATACAGTCCAGCTGAGTGACCTAATGAAGAATGAAATTAAAGACAAAAATAACGTAAGATTTTTCCGGCTAGTTTCAAGGGGGAAACCTGCCTCCCTGAGATGGGGGAGAGACCTAGCACCTAAACAACTATGTGTGCACCGCCCTCCACCCAGGCATCCAAGCATACATGTTTGAAGGGTCAAATGAGACCTCAGCTCTGCTGGATGAGGTGGCACCGAGCAAGCCCTCCCACATTGGGTAAAAAGGGCCTACCCCCGCCCCCCTCCCCCCACCAGCATCCTAGGGAGCCCTGACGGGTGAGGAGTACCCCTCTAAATCAGCCTATTACATTGGGACTTTGGCCCACCTATAGTTAAACATAGAAAAATAACGTGTAAAAGTGTAGGCAACTTAGATTTTATATTTTATCATATGCATATTATAACATTTGGATCAGTCAGGCTACCTGCATATTGACAAGGTAGGAACCCCAGAGTCCCCATCTCCAGCACCACCACAAGCCGCGATGGACCCAGAGATTAGGGGCTCCGAGAGTCCATAGATATTCAATCTTTATCAGGATCGCTGCATCGTCTGGCGGTAAGGGGGATACAGGGCCCTATATCCACCCACCGCAGGAATACCTCTACAGCCGTAAGGGCCATCACGGGCCGGGTAAGGGCCTCATCTATCTCCGGGATTTCTGGGGCATTTACCCCCACTTCCACAATCGGTCATGGACGAAGGGATTAAGGCCCACAACCCTCAGAGCAATCGTGTAACACTTTCCGTAAAACATAAAGGAATTACACACTTCATAACATTAAACCAGGATTAAATGAAATACCGTCTTGGTGAGCCCTGTTTGGCTCCTATCCCCAATATACAGTCAGGTGATGTTCTGAGAGAGTTTCTGAGATGTCGACATGTGCGCTAAGAAAAGTAAACTGGTGATTCCAGAGCCTCTTTGTGCCCCTATATAGGGGAAGGGAAAATCAGGTTGATGGCAGAAGGGAGAAGGGGAAGGCTAACGATAGAGCAATGCCGGGAGCAAAGTGTCCAGCGCTACCATCTCTGACAGAAATAGGCTCAATGGGAGGTAAATTTTCACCACTCACGTCATATAGGCGTTGCCCTTAGTTAGCAGAGAGAGTCAGTGTGGGTAAGAGGGGAGGGGAAGGGTATGCTTCTTCCCATAGCTCGGTTATCACCTTGTGCGGAAAATTTCACATAGTGAAAGGGCCATAACTGGTAGTGTTGCGAAAATAGTAAGGGTTCTGGTGAGGTGAGCGCACACCTCTGTACCGTACCAGTTCAGGGATCTTGAGTGAAGTCACCCGTCACCTCCTCTGGTGATAGTATTACATGAGGAGGCTCTTAAGGTTCCTAGGGTACATGGGAGATACAGTTTCTGCCAGAAAGAATATGGGATATCAGGGGGCAATGCGATCAGGGGGAGATCAAGTGTCAGTTAGTTCTGCATCACTTGTTTGCCGATTGTGCGCATCCTTGTGGACATTGATTCTCAGCTTACCTTGTGTGATATGCTGTGGAACACACAAGGGGATAGGGACAGGCAGCATCACTGCTCACCATCTGGGCTACTGTAGATTTAATGATCAGTCTAGCGCCTGGCAGATGATGGGGAAACACAAAGGCTTTCGTTGGTTTCCATATCTCCCCGGCGTCTCGGTGGCGAGTCGGCTGAGGGTCTGCAGCAGCGTTGCCTGCTTCTTTGCGACCTTGGAGTGTCTCCAGGTTGTGTGGGGATCCAGGGTTCCGGTCGCAGAAAAGTTCCATACCAGTCTGGAACGGGGATCATCAGGATTCCCAGGGAGTCACAGAATGGCCTTAGATCTGCTGGTGTTCTCAGTTGGGCCGTGTGATTGCCATTCATTGCCTGAAGACAGAATGGGAACTTCCAACGATAGGGAATGCGTCTCTCACGCAGCGCTTGTAGAAGAGGGCAGAGATCCCTCCTGTGTTGTAGAGTGATGGTGGATAAGTCCTGGAAGAGCTGAATGTGTGCTCCTTCATGTTCCAGGTGGGCATGGTTGCGGGCCAAGCGCAGGATTTCCTCCTTCTGGGTAAAGCTGACTAGACACCAAACAGCGTCCCTGGGTGGGTCAGCATCCCTACCCTGTGGCCTCAGCGCTCTGTGGCATCTCTCCATCTCAACCGGTGCATCTGGTGGTCTACCTAGGAGGGTGTTGAAGATAGCCCAGACCACTGCTTGTAAATGGGGGGTCTCCACAGACTCAGGTATTCCCCTAATACGGAGATTGCGCCTGTGGCCCCGGTTATCGAGGTCTTCCATATGTCTGTGCATGTCAATGAGATGTCTGTTGTGTACAGACACTGCTTGTTGTACCTGATGTATGGCCGCACCGTGTGTCATGGCGGCCGCCTTCACATGCTCCACACGGGAGGCAACGGCTTTGAGGTCTGTTTTTAAGTCTGCAATTGCCACTGTTAAGGTATTCTTGATGTCCAATGCGACATGCTGGAGATCCGCTAGGCATAGGAAAGGAAGAGGGGCCTGCGGAGGACGCGTTCGTCTGTGAGATGGCGGGAGTGTCAGCTGCGGCCGCATATCCTGTGTGACTACAGACCGCGGCTTGAGTTGCTGCCTGTGGATCCATGTGTTGCGTCCGGGACATCGCTGGGATGTTCTTACTCAGCTGAGTAGATGGGTCCAGCTGAGAGCGGGTGGCTGAGTGGCTCCTACCCGTCATCTTTGATGATTGCAGGTGAGGTCTGAGCTGCTGAAAGGGCTTACTTGGAGTCCTGGATGGCGGAGCTCTCTCCCTAAGCGGCCATTTCGCTCCGGTGCCAAACCACGCCCCCCTCCATCAGTAAATTGTACTTATATGTAAGCCTAAAATATGGCTTACCTATAGGTAATGTAAAAACGTTCACAGTTAAGGAGATGTACACTGTACATGCAGCCAGTGACATCACTGGCGCATGCGCTCTGAAGGAATGGCCACCCATGCCAGTCCTTCAAAGCCCTGTGCCTCGAACGGCAGTTCCCGCACGCATGCAACCTGGAAGCAAGACGGGTGAAGATGGAAGCAGCCTTCAGTGGTGACATTGCATGAATGCTTCGTTTTCAGGTAAGTTTCATATAATGTGCTAGTATGCGATGCATACTAGCACATTATGACATTACTTTGCAGGTGAGAAAAAAACAAAAGAAAACGTCAAGCGGTTTACAACCGCTTTAAAGGAATTAAAAATAGCAGATCTACTAGCAGGATCGTCAGGTAATAAAACAATGTTACAGTGGACTCAGAAAAACAAAACAAAAACTGCTGTGTTAATGCTAATGATAGACTGAACCCTAATGCCTCGTACACACGGTCGGACATTAATCGGACATTCCGACAACAAAATCCTAGGTTTTTTTCCGACGGATGTTGGCTCAAACTTGTCTTGCATACACACGGTCACACAAAGTTGTCGAAAAATCCGATCATTCTGAACGCGGTGACGTAAAACACGTACGTCGGGACTATAAACGGGGCAGTAGCCAATAGCTTTCATCTCTTTATTTATTCTGAGCATGCGTGGCACTTTGTGTGTCGGATTTGTGTACACACAATCGGAAATTCCGACAACGGATTTTGTTGTCGGAAAATTTTATAGCAAGCTCTCAAACATTGTGTGTCGGAAAATCCGAAGGAAAATGTGTGATGGAGCCTACACACGGTCGGAATTTCCGACAACAAGGTCCTATCACACATTTTCCGTCGGAAAATCCAACCATGTGTACGGGGCATTAGTAATCATGATTTTGCCCATAAATACACTTTACCAAATATCCCCCAACAGCTAACTCTGGTGACCATATTACTGCACTTGAATGAACACAGTTGAGTACAGTCCTCAATACTTTATTTAATTGCACTAACATTTTTCTGGGCACATATGAGCAATTTTTGCAATAGCAATATTCGCCCATGATCAACCTGCAATGAATCGCTAGCAATTGCTACACATAGAGAACACTGGAGTACCGCATGAAGCAGTGATTAAACACTAATAACAAAATTTTTAAACTTGTGGGATCAAACACTACTACACGTAATAACATATGAAGAGATCACTAGTGGCAAATCGTGGGATGAGCATTGGTGGGGGTTTTTTCTGCCATTTGTCTTTTTTTTTGTTCACACAAAGAGCATGTAGGTGAGTGTGGCGTGGTGTGGCGGCAATAAATCAGTCAGGTCCAGTATAAATTTTCGAAATTCTGTATCTAGCAACTACAGAACAGACAGACAGTGCACAGTCCACATGAGCTTTGCTGCTTAATTGCAAACAGGAAACAAGAACTTTATTATACAGAGAAAAGACATAGAGTTTAATCATAGATGCAGCTACAAACTAATAAACACTGCCATCTACTGGCTTAAGAGTATATCTGTATTAAATATTGATATTGTTGTAGTTGTTGCATAAAATACAAATGTATTCCAACAATAAAACTTGTATTGGAGAAACACAGCAACAGTTCACAAGACTGCCAACTGGGGGCACTCCGGTATCCAGTAATGTGATTTCAGCGGAACTGACAGCATCTGTTGAGAGGGGCAAAATGGGTCCTGGCCAGTAGGGCAAGTATCCAGAAGAGTTGCAATGCTGCGCTTTCCCTCCTCGGCAGGAACCTTTCCCTATCGCTACTGCTGTCTCTAGCAATCGAAGTACCTTTCCCTACGCTGCCCACTTGCATAAAAGCACACCGAACCTGGGAGCCAGGGCCTTAAATAGGCTCTGCTTGACCCAAGATTGCTACTAGAGTCACATGGTGCCGCAACATGTTTTAGGATATCTTCCCCAATGACCCAGCAAACCATAGAGGAACCCTGTTCCTCTTGACTTCCTCTCCAACAAGTGCTGCTGTGAAAGAGTGCCACCTGCAGTGGAGAAAGTAGACTGCACCTGCCTACAAGCGGGGTACCCTTCCTACTCCTCTTCTATCCAGCAGTAAACAGTCCTTGCTCCTGTGGTGAACTATACCTATGTAAAGATGTGTAAGTACCATTCAATACAGCAGTACTGTGAGCCCAGTGTGGCTTGATGGTGCAGTACAGTGGGCATATCCTTGATACTCTGGGCATCATTAAGTTCAGAAGGGTGATGCATTTTAGTGGACAAGCAGGCATTCTGTAATGGACAGTGCCTGTAGACAAGTCTCCAGATGACATCTTTGGAGTCCAGCTACACATGCATGGGAGAGTTGTGCTGCTCCATCTGGCCACAGAAAAGACACATGAAAAGATTGCTGGAGACTTTGAGAAGAAATGTAGCTGCAGGATGCAGACTGGGATATGATTGTCACTATGTTGCTTGTGTCTAATCACAATTACCCTTTCATTGCCCACGTATTGTCACAATTTTCCATTTGTCGTTCACCTATTGTCAGGATTTCCTGCTTGCTGCCTATAAATTGTTACAAGTCCCAGTGTGTGGCCTCAGTGTAGCTGCAGGATGCAGACTGGGATATGATTGTCACTATGTTGCTTGTGTCTAATCACAATTACCCTTTCATTGCCCACGTATTGTCACAATTTTCCATTTGTCGCTCACCTATTGTCAGGATTTCCTGCTTGCTGCCTCTAAATTGTTACAATTCCCAGTGTGTGGCCTCAGTGGCGTCACTAGGGTTGGTGTCACCTGGTGCAGTAAAACATGGTGTCACCCCCTTCCTGCCTAGGCTGCCCAGCAGCCTGCAGGCAGCGCACGGTCATGGGGTGCACCCAAGACCAGCCCCTGTAAATGATAGTAGAGGGTATAGTGACAGGTTAGGGTAGTATAGAGTGGTATAGTGGCAGGTTGGAGTGGTATAGGGCAGGTTTGGGTGGCACAGGGCAGGTTAGGGTAATATAGAGTGGTATAGTGGCAGGTTGGGGTGGTATGGGGTAGGTTGGATTGGTATATTGGCAGGTTGGGGTGGTACAGGGCAGTTTGGGGGTGGTACAGGGCAGGTTGGGGGTGGTACAAGGCAGGTTGAGGGTGGTACAGGGCAGGTTGGGGTGACACAGGGCAGGTTAGGGTATTATAGGGTGGTATAGTGGCAGGTTGGGGTGGTATGGGGTAGGTTGGATTGGTATATTGGCAGGTTGGGGTGGCACAGGGCAGGTTGCAGGGCCGGACTGGCCTACCGGGATACCGGGAGATTTCCCGGTAGGCCGCCTGAGTTGCGGCTGCAGTGCTCCCCTCTCTCCTGCTCCTGTGTGTCACGGAGCTGGCTGGGTCTGTGTTCGGCGGCCACGCTGTAACACGGTCCCGCCCCCCTAGACCGGCTTGTGTGATAGTAGATAGAATCAGTCTTCCGCCTATCACACGAGCCGGTCTAGGGGGGCGGGACCGTGTTACAGCGCGGCCGCCGAACACAGACCCAGCCAGCTCCGTGACACACACAGGAGCAGGAGAGAGGGATCCAGTAGATGCCCGCCCGTACAGTCCGCCCTGTGTGCCTGTATAGGAGGATCGGCGGGGGGCTGCATATAGACGAAATGAGCTTTCTATATTCCTCCATGCAGCCGCTGAATACTTGCAGGAGGGAGAGGAGGAGAATCAAGTATTCAGCGGCTGCATAGAGGAATATAGAAAGCTAATTTCCTCTATATGCAGCCCCCTGCCGATCCTCCTATCCAACTTCTTTTACTGGCCCCCCCAGTTCTCCTTGTGCTCCCTGGCTCCCCCCATGCTCTCCTCCCCTCACCACACGCTCCAGCCCCCCCACTCACAGTTCTCTCCACCCCTGTCTTTTCTGCCCCCCCTGCTCTCCAGCTCTCCCCATCCTACTCTAGCCACCATCCCAGTGCTCTTCACTCCCCCAGTGCTCTCCACCCATGTTCTTTCTCCCCCCCCAGTGCTCTTCAGCTCTCCCCATCACTCTTCAGCCCCCACCCCAGTGCTCTCCGCCCCCCACAGTGCTCTCCAGCCCCCCATTCTCTGCACCCCTGTTTTCGGTCCCCCCCGGTGCTCTCATGCTCCACCCATCGCTCTCCAGCCCCCCCGTGCTCTTTGCCCCCCCGTGCTCTCCACCCCTGTTTTTTTTGCCTCCCCCTCCAGTGCTCTCAAGCTTCCCACCCAGCACTCTCCGCTCCCCACCCCTGTACTCTCCACTCCCCCCTGCATTTTGCCCCCACCCATGTGCTCTCCAACCCCCGCCAGTGCTCTCCAGTCTCCCGTGCTTTCCACCCCTGTTCTTTGTGGCCCCCACTGGTGCTTTCAAGCTCCCCCCATTGCTCTCCACTCCCCCCTGCTCTTTGTACCCCCCAGTGCTCTCCACCCCTGTTTTTCTGCCCCTCCCCCACTGGTGCTTTCAAGCTCCCCCCATTGCTCTCCACTCCCCCCTGCTCTTTGTACCCCCCCCCAGTGCTCTCCACCCCTGTTTTTCTGCCCCTCCCCCAGTGCTCTTCGCCACCCACACTCTTAGCCCCCACAGTGCTCTCCACCTCTGTTCTTTTTGGACCCTCAGTGCTCTCAAGTCCCCCCCCCAGCGCTCTCCGCTCCCCATCCCTGTGATCTCCACTCCCAACTGCTCTTTGCCCCCCCCATGTGCTCTCCAACCCCGCCAGTACTCTCTGCTCCCCCTTCTTTCCAGCTCCCACCCAGTGCTCTCCACTTCCCCAGGACCAGAGGACAGGCTGACTGGGGCTGGAAAATGAGGATGGCTGAAGGTGCAGGTGGCCAGGGACCACTCCATCTCACAGCAAACAGATCCTCTGGAAGGAGCACTGTCCCCATACAAAATGAGAACAGACCCTGCCTGCTGTTGGCCATCATGGATATCCTGCTGGCATGCAAGGTACCGTACCAAGCATCAACAACACACCTTCCCACAGACAGGGACTGCTGACTGGGCCATGGGGCACAGGAGGGACTGCAATGATGGGCACAGTGAAGCTGCATTCCTGGGCACAGTGAGACTGCATTCACGGGCACAGTGAGACTGCATTCACTGGCACAGTGAGACTGCATTCACTGGCACAGTGAGACTGCATTTGATGGGCACAGTGAGGCTGCATTGATGGGCACAGTGAGGCTGCATTGATGGACACAGTGAGACTGCAATGATGGGCACAGTGAGGCTGCAATGATGGGCACAGTGAGGCTGCAATGGTGGGCACAGTGAGGCCGCATTCATGGGCACAGTGAGACTGCATTCACAGGCAGAGTAAAGCTGCATTTGATGAGCACAGTGAGGCTGCATTTGATGAGCACAGTGAGGCTGCATTTGATGAGCACAGTGAGGCTGCATTTGATGAGCACAGTGAGGCTGCATTGATGAGCACAGTGAGGCTGCATTGATGGGCACAGTGAGGCTGCATTGATGGGCACAGTGAGGCTGCATTTGATTGGTACTGATGAGGCTGCATTTGATGGGCTCTGGTGAGGCTGCATTTGATGGGCACTGGTGAGGCTGCATTGAGCTCCTGTATCATGTCTGCAGTCTCTGACCATCTCCTGTATCATGTCTGCAGTCTCTGACCATCTCCTGTATCATGTCTGCAGTCTCTGACCATCTCCTGTATCATGTCTGCAGTCTCTGAGGGAGTCTGCAGAGGAGTCAAGAGTGGGAGCACCGCCGGGATGGGGGTCATGGGAGAAGTCAGACAAGTGTGGACTGTGGAGAGGAGACTATAGGATAAAACCAGAGCCACCGAGCTGGAGCCGACTGACTGAGCCCTACACGGTGCACCTGAGAGGAGGTCAGTGACAGCACCGCTAGGCCAGTCTGAAGGGGGGGTCACTGATGTAAGGGGGGAGTGAATACGATAATGTAAGGGGAATTTGCTTATATATATATATATATATATATATATATATATATATATATATATATATGTGTATGTATGTATGTATGTATGTATGTATGTATGTATGTATGTATGTATGTATGTATGTATGTATGTATGTATGTATGTATGTATGTATGTATGTATATATAAAGCCCTATGTGATTTCATATCTGTCTTATCTATATATAATACACTCTTCAAATGTGCATTTTATGGTTTTCCCTTTCATGAACAAGAAATCAATGACGTTATGCTGTTGCGGTGGTATAATAATGCTGTGGGGCTGGTATGAAATTTTTTCCAGGGCTGGATGTTATTCCCAGTCCGGCCCTGGCAGGTTGGGGTGGCACAGGGCAGTTTGGGGTGGTACAGGGCAGTTTGGGGTGGTACAGGGCAGGTTGCGGGTGCTACAGGGCAGGTAGGGGTGGTACAGGGCAGGTTTGGGGCGGTACAAGGCAGGTAGGGGTGTGTGACAGTGTGCTGTGCAGTAACTTATAGCATACCTCATGTTTGCAGATGAAGACCCGGGTGGGTGGGCGGGGCTGCTGTGTCCTCGGCTCTATCTTCTTCAGCTGTGGAATCAGCATGAAGGGGGTCTGTGGGAGGAGTGGAAGAGGCCGCCACACCCCCAGCTCTGCCCACCTAATCCGGCTGCCACGGGAGATATTGGAGATCCCCGAGTGACAGCTGGGGAGTGTTATAGGCAGCCTCCCCCCGCACGCCTCAATGCCCTGCTCGCGCCACTCCTCTGCAAGCTATAGCGTTTAGCAGCGGCCCTGGTGTCACCACTCTGGCGTGTGTCACCCGGTGCGGGCCGCACCCCCATAGCAACGCCACTGTGTGGCCTGCATTTGTTGGTAACCTACTGTCAGGAATTGCTCATATGTATTGCATACTGTTGCTTTTGCCAGTGTGTTGCCCATGTATTACCAAATTTGCCTAAAATTGACGCTAAATGATCTCCTTATTTTCAATAAATAATCCATACACATCCACTGCATAATGGCCCTGTAATCTATTTTTCATGAAACTGTTGTAGTGGGAGTAAACAATGTCTCAGGCAGTGGGGGGGGGGGGGGGGGGGATTACACAGCATCGACAGTATAGTGCCCCATCATTGGTATTAGTGGGAGGACTAGTGCTCCATCATTGGTGTCAGTGGGAGGAATAGTGCCCAATAATTGGTATTAGTGGGAGAAATAGTGTTCCATCATTAGTGTCAGTGAGAGGTATAGTGCCCCATAGTTGGTATCAGTGGGAGGAATAGTGTCCCTTCACTAGTATTAGGATGAGGAATCGTGCTCCATAGTTGGTATCAGTGGGAGGAATAGTGTCCCTTCACTGGTATTAGTAGAAGGAATAGTGCTCCATAGTTGTTATCAGTGGGAGGAAAAGTGCCTCTTCATTGGTGTCAGTAAAAGGAACAGGTGTACCATTGCTTATATCAGTGGGAAAAATTATGCCCCACTGCTGGTGTCAGTGGAAGGAACAGTGCCCCATTGTAGTTGTCGGTGGAAGGTGATTACTATCAGTGGGACGAATATTGTCCCAAGGACCAGATAAAGGTATTCAAAGGCTCGCATCTGGCCGAGGGGGTCACAGTTTGGATACAACTGCCCTAGTCCATATATCATAGTCTATCTCGGGTATGAGCAAGAGAGGGTGGCTATGTTCCTATATACAATGGGAACATGGAGAACAAATGTAGCCACCTTCTAACAAGAAGTTAAATCACAGCAGCAAGTTAAAAGGGCAGAGAATAATAGAATTTTTTTTTTTGTGTGGCTCTAAAGGCTTACCTAAGCCCGATCTCGATCCAGCGATGTGCACGAGATCCTCTGCTGACAACTCTCTGCCTCCTCATTGGCTGAGACACAGCAGCGGTAGCCATTGGCTCCCACTGCTGAAAATCGCAGCCAGTGAGAAGGGAGCCCTGTTCTGTGTGTCTTATGGACTGCAACTTGTTATAGGGGCCTTCGGCGGGAAGGAGGAGCCTAGATCGCTGGTGGGGGACCTGAGAAAAGGAGGATCGACGCTGCTCTGTGCAAAACCATTACACAGAGCAGGTAAGTATGACATGCTTGTTATTTTTAGACCTTTAATATCACTTACATATTTGAATATAATTATATTTTTTAAATATAGTTTAGTGTCATTTTAATTAAGTTAAATGTAAGCCCTAACTGGATGAATTTTTTTTTATACTTTTTTTTTATGGCTGCAGGAGAGCAACTGGGTGACAGACGCAGAACACTGCCATCAAATGCCTGGACCTTCGTAGCTGCATTACCAGATATTACTTTAATGAAAGCTGCAATCTAATTAAATTTCCTACTCTGTACTGTTGGGATGACACATGGAAGCTCATTGGCTGCTACAGACAATTAGAAACGTCCTTGTTAGCACACTGTTCATACATAAGCCCTTTAGGTCAGAGCAGAATGTATATTGCATGTGCCACCCCCATCTATGAGAAGCATTGCAGAGGGTGTGAATTCCTGAAAGGCCGCTGTGTAGGGAAAACACAGCTAAGCCTGGTTTTCAAGGTTTTATTCTTCACCAGTTTCCTAGCAACAGACGAGAAAGTGCAGCGAGCATTATATTGAGCAATAAATTCAGCGTATACTGCTGTATTCTGCAAATCTGGACACTAATATGTCCCACCATACAGGTATTGTATATTTCCTTTACAGCATCTTTTATTAAATCACGATCGTCGCATTTATTTTCTTAAATACATTTTTAAAGAGAACCAGTCATTATTGCGCTTATATGACGGTCTGCTTGTCCAGTCTTAAAGCGTATATAGACTGAAACCTGAAAATGTAATATAATGCAGTTTACCAATTCTCAGATGTAGTGGCTGTATTGGTTTTCTTTTTTAGCTAACAGACCTAGGGGTTGTTTACATTTGTAGCACCTTGCCACCCCTCTGAAAATTGATCATCTAACGGGTTCGGCAGAGGTCAAGACACACACCCGACTCATATGATTCGTGATGACACGCCCCGCTTGTCCATCATTGGCTGCAGGTGATAACGCCACATCGCTTGGCCTATCTGTGCTGCAGGGAATTTGGTGCGCCCAGTAGTCGAATTGTAACTGTCGTGATGGTACGTCGTGTGATTTCTTTCTTGATATTTTAATCCCTTCATACTAACTATGTCGAGCAAAAAAAGAAAGTGGTCGGACGAATATGTACAATATGGATTCACATGTATAACGGAACGTGATGGGAGTCAGCGTCCTAACTGCATGATTTGCAATGCCAAGTTGAGCAATTTTAGTCTAGCACCGGCAAAACTAATGCCGCGTACACACGAGCGGACTTTACGGCAGACTTTGCCCAGCGGACTGGATTTCGTCAGACAATTCGATTGTGTGTGGGCTCCAGCGGACTTTGTTTTCTCAAAAGTTGGACGGACTTAGATTTGAAGCATGTTTTAAATCAATCCGTCGACATCGAGTCCAGTTGAAAAGTCCGCTCGTCTGTATGCTAGTTCGACGGACAAAAAGCCACGCTAGGGCAGCTATTGGCTACTGGCTATGAACTTCCTTGTTTTAGTCCGGTCATACGTCATCACGTACGAATTCGACGGACTTTGGTGGATTGTGTGTAGGCAAGTCCGTTCATTCAGAAAGTCCGTCGTAAAGTCTGTCGAAAAGTCCGCCAAGCAAAGTCTGCCGCAAAGTCCGCTCGTGTGTACGCGGCATAAGAGAACACTTCCTTAAGCTGCATGGAAAAAACAAGAACACAACGCTCGCTGAATTCAAGGTGAAGAGAGCTAGATTCGATGAAAAGGCTACTCTGTCTGTTCTCGGCTTTGTACCCATCAACAAACCGATCCTCACAGCATCGTGCAAAGTTGCTTACCTGATCGCAAAGCAGGGCAAACCACACACCATTGCTGAAACACTCATAAAACCAGCTGTGTTGACGATGGCGAATATCATGCTGGGAAAAGCGGCTGAAGTTAAGTTATCCCAAATTCCTCTTTCAAATGACACCATCAGCGACAGAATAGAGGACATGAGCAAAGACGTCTTGGCTCAAGTAGTCGCAGATCTGATTTCAAGCCTGGCAAAATTCAGCCTTCAACTCGACGAGACTACAGACGTTTCCAATCTAAGCCAGCTTGCAGTATTCGTGCGCTATGTGAAAGACAACGTGATAAAGGAAGATTTTTGATTTTGTAAGCCTCTTACAACAACAACTAAGGCAGCTGATGTGAAGAAACTTGTGGATGACTTCTTCAAAGACAACAATCTTTCGTGGGATATGGTTTCTGCAGTTTGTTCGGACGGAGCTATAGCCATGCTGGGAAGAAAGTCTGGTTTTGGTGCGCTAGTGAAAGCCGATGCACCACACATCATTGTTACGCATTGTATTCTGCACAGGCATGCGTTGGCAATAAAAACCTTGCCTCCAAAACTGGCAGAAGTATTAAAAATTGTAGTGGAATGTGTGAACTATGTGCGAAATAGTGCTCTGAGGCACCGCATCTTCAGGGAGCTGTGTAAAGAAATGGGATCTGAATTCGAGGCACTTCTGTACCAATCTAACGTTCGGTGGTTATCCCGGGGACAGGTGCTGAATCGTGTTTTTTGCCGTGCGTGTGGAATTAGCCCTGTTTTTGCAAGAGCACCAACATTGTCATGCAGATTGCTTCAAAAATTCTGAGTTAATTCTCATTTTAGCGTACATGGCTGATATCTTCGCAGCTCTCAATCATCTCAATCAACAGATGCAGGGCGGTGGAGTCAACATCATCAAAGCGGAAGAAAACCTGAAGGCTTTTCAAAAAAAAGCTACCGTTATGGAAACGACGAATAGAGAACGATAACTTTGCAAACTTTCCCCTGCTAGACGACTGTGTAAGTAAGATGGAAGATGTATCTGGAATCAGACATTTCTGTACCCACGGAACTGAAGCAAGCAATTGCCACGCACTTAGATTCGCTTGCAAAGTCTCTCGACGGATACTTCCCTACAAGAGAGTCATATCCATCATGGGTGAGACAGCCGTTCACGTTTAGTGTTGAGACAACAGATGTCAATGATGAATACCTCGATGAAATCATTGAAATTCAGCAGAGCCAGGTTCAACAGCAACTCTTCAGAACAACAACGCTCTCAACGTTTTGGTGTCAACAAATGGTAACGTACCCTGTTATTGCTAAGAAAGCTCTGGAGATTTTCATACCTTTTGTTACAACATATCTTTGCGAGCAATCCTTTTCGAGGATGCTGAACATAAAAACGAAGAAAAGGAACAGACTTTGTTGCGAAAATGACATGAGAGTGGTACTTGCCAAGGTAAAGCCGCGCATTTCTGAACTAGTCTCTGAAAGGCAACAGCAGAAGTCACACTGATTTGCAGTAAATATTCATTATATTCGCTGGTTCTCAAATAAAATGCGCCCTCCTTGAGTCACCACCACTGCGCTTATGGGAAGTGTCTGTTACACCTCTTCAGTGAATCTAAAGTGTCTATATGAATTGTGAATCAACTCTAACACTAATATTTATATTTAATGTAGCTGCCACTTTAAATGTGCACAAAAATAATAATCTATATTGATATGTGATCCCCAAAGTAAATCAATATAAGCGGCGCTATTCTCAGTATTGCAAGTGAATAAACAAACCTAAACAATATTCATGAATGCGTGAAAAACCATATTTGCATGTATACAGTATACCCAACATATAGCTATATTGTGTATCAATATACAAGCTGCACAGTTTAAACAGCAAAATCCGTTAGGATATATAAAAACAGTCACTTGAGTAGTGTAGTGATCTGAATCGCCCAAATATATATAGAAGTGAAATTAATAAATCAAAAAGTCCATCAAATAAAAGGAAAGAATATCCGTGAAAATGTCCATAGGTGAAGACACCGTGAATAGCTGTGCTCTTTTTATGAAAGCATCACCACATCAAGCGTGCCAGTGATTCCTCTCCCCCTGGATTCAAAACTCACCGGATAAATTTGCCTCACACTCTCGTGTTTTGGCAAAAAGAGCATAAAGTACTGTGTCCAGTGTACTCAAGCTTCCCGTCCCATCCAACACGGTGTGATGTTATTCCATATGTGGATAAAAGAATGCGCACATAGTGTGATATCGTAAAAAACACCACATTTATTGCACTAGAAAACCTTCAATCATTACACTCACATTGCACACTTGTAAAATCAAGCCAAAACCAACACAGCAATTCAATTTCCTCAATCCTTCTGTGTAAACTCCCAGCACCAATGCAAACACGGTCGCGGCGGACCCAAGATCAGCGGATAAGCAGGCTCTCACCCCACCAGCTGACTGTCATCTAGCTCCCGCAGGGATCCTCTGTTCAAGCTCCGAGATGAGACCCAGCGTCTCCTACGTAACTCACTGCTGTTGTTAGAATGCCGTACAGCCACGCCCCAACATGTTTCGTCATACAGACTTTCTCAAGGGATTGGCTGTACGGTACGGCACCTCCTTCTTTTATACTAATTATTCCCTAGCCTTGCTACAGGCTCCGCCCTACTTCCGCTTCACCAGGTGTCCCCGCGGCCGTGATCCATCTCATACTGGGACGAACACAGCTCACAATGGATATCCGTGTATAGATTTCTTTATATACCCATACATAGTGAAGTATGTTAAATACCATATGAGCGATCGGGAAGTGAATGATCTACCTCACTCAAGTAACCCCATTCCCGATTGCTCACAAATATCCCATTCATAGTACTACACATCTTCAAACAAAAATTCTTTTTTTTCCAAAGATATTTAAAATCCATGAACTGAATATGTGCACCTAAATTTTATATTTGATCCTGACCTATATGAACCAAATAAAAAAAATATAAAAATATAAAAATATAAGAAATGGCTCTTCGTTACAACCTTAATACAGATGCTAGATGTGCCCGTCACCAGTGTTAGTGTCAGGCACTCTCCACCCATCATCTTATCGGCCTGGCCTGCCATGTAATTAATTCCCATCAAAGTAAACAAACATCTAGGTTGCTCGCATCAGCCGTTCCGACCGTAGGGATGGTGGCACCCCCCAATCGCCAGTAAATATTCATTATTATGTTTTTGTTTTTGTGTGAAAATCATGTTTTAATATTTAATGGTTTTGTTCATTTTGTGCACCTATGTATAAAAATATACCTATGTAAAAAATATATACCTAAATATATACCTATGTTTTGAATTTGAAAAAAATCATATTTTATTCTTCCAATTAAGAAGGGTTCAGTGAATGCGCATATGAAACTGGTGGGGGTCAGTACCTCCAACAAGGTTAAGAACCACTGATCTAACGGATGAAATTTGTTGGCTGTGTTTTATTGTCTTACATTAACCACTTGACCTCCAGAAGATTTTACCCCCTTCATGACTAGGGTATTTTGTGCTATTCGCCACTGTGCTGCTTTAACCGGTAATTGTGCGGTCATGCAACACTGTACTCAAATTAAATTTATATCATATTTTTCATGTCTTTCTTTTGGTGGTATTTGATCACCACTATATATTTTTATTATATAAACGACAAAAGACTGAACATTTTGAAAAAAAAAAAATATGTTTTACTTTCTGCTATAAACATATCCAATAAAGCCCAAAGTGTCAATATTTTGAGTAGCCACCATTATTTCTAGCACCGCCTCACAGGTTGCCACTGGAGTCCTCTTCCACTCCTCCATGAGGACATCACGAAGCTGGTAGGTGTTAGAGACCTTGTGCTCCTCCACCTTCTTTTTGAGGATGCCCCACAGATGCTCAATAGGGTTTAGGTCTGGAGACATGCTTGGCCAGTCCATGACCTTTACCCTCAGCTTCCTCAGCAAGGCACAGGTCATCTTGGAGGTGAGTTTGGGGTCGTTATCATGTTGGAATACGGCCCTGCGGCTCAGTCTCTGAAGGGAGGGGATCATGCTCTGCTTCAGTATGTCACAGTACATGTTGGCATTCATGGTTCTCTCAATGAACTGTAGCCCCCCCAGTGCCAGCAGAACTCATACAGTCCCAGACCATGACACTCCCACCACCATGCTTGAATGTAGGGAAGATACACTTGTCTTTGTACTCCTCACCTGGTTGCTGCCACACACACTTGACACCATCTGAACCAAATAAGTTTATCTTGGTCTCATCAGACAACAGGACATGGTTCCAGTAATCCTTGTCCTTAGTCTGCTTGTCTTCCGCAAACTGTTTGCGGGCTTTCTTGTGCATCATATTTAGAAGAGGCTTGGCCTGGCAGGGAGAAAAAAATAGCGACATCGCTACTAACAACACAGGGCTCTGTACTGTGATTTGCTAAGCCAATCAGCAGGCTCCAGCCATAAATCATTGTCCAGGACCTGTTAACTGTTTTTTGCTGTACTGAATCACAGCACATATGGGATGGCAGGCTCGCACACTTGCACCCCCTACACGGCAATGCCGGATCACGTACATGTACATGATATGTACAAGAACGGACAAGAACACCGGAGGAAGAATCAGAAGAAGAAGAAGATGGAGGAAGAAACCGAAGGAAGATAGAAGAAAGAAGAAAGAAGAAGCATTTAAATAAAGGAATTGTCAAAAACTGTCTCTTGTCATTTTTAACATTTTTGACAGTTTTTTAGTGAAATGACATAGGGGGGAAGGCTGGGATCTGGGGGTCCCCTTGTTAAAGGGGGCTTCTAGATTCCAATAAGCCCCCTGCCCGCAGACCCCCACAACCACTGGCTAGGGTTGTGGGGTTGTAGGGATGAGGCCCTTGTCCTCATCAACATGGGGACAAGGTATTTTGGGGGGCTACCCCAAAGCACCCTCCCTATGTTGAGGGCATGTGGCCTGGTACGGTTCAGGAGGGGGGGCGCTCTCTCGTCCCCCTCTTTTCCTGCGGCCTGCCAGGTTGCGTGCTCGGATAAGGGTCTGGTATGGATTTTTAGGGGGACCCCACGCCGTTTTTTTTTTTAATTTTGGCGTGGGGTTCCCCTTAAAATCCATACCAGACCTGAAGGGTCTGGTATAGATTTTGAGGTGGACCCCACGCCAATTTTTTTTTTTTTAATTTTGGCTGGGTTCCCCTTAATATCCATACCAGACCTGAAGGGCCTGGTATGGAATTTAGGGGGACCCCCCACGTCATTTTTTTTTTAAATTTTGGTTCGGGGTTCCCCTGTGGGGAATTCGCATGCCATTTTTATCAATGAACTTCTATGTGTATTGTCGGACCGGCAATGCATTAATAGCCGCGAGTAGTTTTAAATTACTTTTTTTCCTTTGAAATGTCATTTTGCTGTCAGACTGTTCTAAACACGGGAAACATGCGCCCCTTTACAGGCATACTATAGACACCCCCCAGGTACGAAATTTAAAGGGATATTACACTTTTATTGTTTCACTTTAGTCATTATTAAAATCACTGCTCCCGAAAAAACGTCCGTTTTTAAAACTTTTTTTGCATTGATCCATGTCCCCTGGGGCAGGACCCAGGTCCCCAAACACTTTTTATGTCAATAACTTGCATATAAGCCTTTAAAATTAGCACTTTTGATTATTCATGTTCGTGTCCCATAGACTTTAACGGTGTTCGCGTGTTTGAACAAATTTTTTGCCTGTTCGCATTTTCTGGTGCGAACCGAACAGGGGGGTGTTCAGCTCATTCCTACTCAGTACCTGGGTAGTCTACCCATTTGACAGAGGGCAGGTATCAAACCTCAGGTGCCTCTATTTTTTAAATTTTATGTTGAACAGTGAAGACTTAAAAGGTTAGTTCACCTTAACAAAAAAAACTGCCTATGCAGGTAAGGGGTGTTTGTAGATTAAAACAAACTGTGCAGCTCTGACTAAAGATAAATAATACCCTTGCTATAGGTGTAGTCCATTACATACCTTATGAAGCCTGACTGGAATACTCCCAGGATGTTGCTAAGTACTCCCAGGACATTGCTAAGTGAGGCCTAGTCATCACTGCTCACCTCCACCATCACAGGAGTGCAAAAGTGTATCAATATTCCTGCGCTACCATGTGTGGAAGAGGAAAAAAAACTAACTGGAAAAGCTGCCTTCACCGGATAGGGTACACCCTGCCCCTATTGGTTAATGACACAAAAGTAAAAAATGTGGTGCTGCGCTAATCCAACAAGAGCAAAATACATAAAAATGTGAAAATATAAAACCAAACTGACAGTGCTGATAATATCTAAAATACTTTAAAGTGGCAGTGCTTGTGCTAACGTACTAATATTGGTGACATACCATATAGATCCACATGTGACCAACAGCATGTGCAGGGTAATTACAGTGAATATTCCCAATTAATAAATGAAATACAAATAAATACACTAAATCTTAAACTGGGTGGGTCAAAAATGCAGATAATGTGCACACCAGGCACACATCAAGCAAATGAATGGACAAAGTGACTAGTGCAACCAAGCAAAAATTGTTTGTGACAAATATCTAAAAAATGTCCAAAGATAAAAGTGCGCATATAATAGTCCTCTTGAAAGGGGTGAGGTGACTGGAACAAATATAATACAGTGATGTTTTTCCTCTTCGTGCAACACAACACACACTTGTAAGTAGTGGCCCCTTACCTGCAGGTAATGGGGTAACAGCATAAACCAATATTAGGAATGACAAACCTTTCTCCTGGTGCAGAGGCTGAATCCTTCCAGGTGGCGGGGTACCAGCATAAGACCAGTAGTGGAGGCGACAACCTTTGGTCCTATACACGATAGCCTCATGCGGGAACTCAGTCCCTCCACGGATATAGAGGGGGTCACCAATGAGAAAGAACAAAGGAAGGTCCCAGATAGTGTAATATAGTTGGCAACAAGCTGGATTTTATTAGCATAAAAAAAGGTACTCACATTAAAAACAGATAAACAATTCCTTACTCGGACGAGCAGCGAGCTCGTATCACCAATCAACATAGCGTGACCCGTCCCTACGCGTGACGTCAAAGTTTCTTATTTAGCTGTAAAAAGCAATTTTGTGTGTCTGTGATGTCACTCCTCCTCCTGGCTGAATTTCAAAGTTCTCTAACTTCCTGTTTCCTTCCTTTACCAGTCCTGATACTACAACTACTGTTGTACATAGGAAGTTTTGTGGTAAAGGCAGTGATGGGAGTAAGTCACACATGTGCAAGTCACAAGCAAGTCTCAAGTCTTAACCTTCAAGTCCCAAGTTACTGTGGCGAAAAGCAAGCAAGTCAAGTCGAGTCCCTGCTAGAAGTCAAGCAAGTCAAGTCAAGTCATTTATTTTGGTCAAGTCACAAATTAAGTCAAAATACTGATCTACCCCGAAGTCGGGACTTGGGGGGAGCTTTCTTTTGTGGGGGGGGGCGGCTTTTGCCTAGGCCAAGACACAGCACTGGTGGTGCCAAGTCATTGCAAGTCAAATAGCCCAAGTCAAAGTCAAGTCGCAAGTCATTAGTGACAAGTCAAAGTCAAGTCGAGTCATTTATTTAATTTTGTCAAGCAAGTCGCAAGTCCTCAAACAGGTGACTCGAGTCTGACTCAAGTCAAGTCATGTGACTCGAGTCCCCCACCTCTGGGTAAAGGTGAACCTTTAACCACTTCAGTTTACCCCCTTTATGACCAGGCCAGTTTTTGCGATACGGCGCTGTGTTACTTTAACTGACAATTGCGCGGTCGTGTAACACTGTACCCAAATAAAATGTTTGTCCTTTTTTTCCCACAAATAGAGCTTTTGGTGGTATTTTATTTTTTTGCGCTATAAACAAAAAAAGACCGACAATTTTGAAAAAGAAACCCAATATTTTTTACTTTCTGTTTTAAAACAAAATATATCCAATAAAAAATGTAAAAAAACGATTCTCTTCATACATTTAGGCCAATAAGTATTCTGCTACATATTTTTGGTAAAAAAAAAAAAAAACACAATAAGCCTATATTGATTGGTTTAAGCAAAAATTATAGCATCTTCAATCTATGGGATATTTTTTATTTCTTTTCTTTTTCCTTTTTTTACTATTAATGATGGCGACTTATAGTGGGACTGCAATATTAGGACAAATCGGACACCTAACTGATACTTTTGACACTTTTCGGAGACCAGTGACACTAATACAGTGATCAGTGCTAAAAAATATGAACTGTCACTGTACTAACGATACAGGCAGGGAAGGGGTTAATATCATGGGCGATCAACGGGTTAAATGTGTTCCTAGGGAGTGTCTACTAACTGTGGGGGAAGGTAAAGATCCGTGTTCCTGCTTAGCAGAAACACAGGATCAGTACATTCCCCTCTCACAGAACGGCCGTTTACATAGGCAGACCGCTATTCTGCCTGTCTCCTGAACAGTCGCATCCATTGGCTCCCGCTGTGTCCAATCACAGCAGGAGTGGGTTGCTGGCGGCTGCCGCGCACGCCCCAGACCTGGAAGTGTCAGATCACGTACTAGGTATGTGATCTGGCACAGAGCAGCCACCCTGCTGCAGTATATGTGCGTGGGGCGGTCCGCAAGCGGTTAAACATACTAAGAAGTATTGGAGCTCAAGTCTAGGTGATTGGGGTGAACAATAACAGCTGGGAGTGTCTTAGTAACATCATAGCAACAAGACCAGATGGGATGATGTCATCTCTGGATGCATTTCTGACAGGCTTCGGGAGGTACGTAGGAGGTATGTCCTACACCTATAACAAGGGCATTATCCAACTTTATCAATTATATCAACATCAACATGGATTTTTACTACATTTGATGCTCTTGTACATGCTTTTACTTGCTATACTAAATACTACACCATATGGCTCCTCTCTGTCTATTGTTTTTGGCACATGACAGATTGAATGCATGAGCTGTGTCCCCTGTGAGCTTTCTGAAAGCCATCAGTGACACCAGGATCCTCTATCTACACAAGCTTTGTTTGCAACGCAGTGATCTGGCAGGATCCTTGAGAGTGAGAGCGCATTACATGTGGTGGAGGCCAGTGTGATTGTGGTGACGTCTCTCACGGTGATTCATGTTTTTATTTGGAGTGACACTGTACACTCGGTGGTGGTTTTCACTGTAGATATAGAGGATTACACTATATGGTCCTTTTTTCTTTTTGGTACACTTGGGGTTCCAGTTATCCCAGTCATCTTGAGAAGTAAAAGATTCATGCAGTGGTGCTGCACTTAATTGGGCAGCTTGGACTTCTGGTGAGTGAAGCCACCCGGCTTTCTAGGAAATTATGAAGAGTGGACACACTTTATGAAATTTTATCCAACTTTACTCAAAGCTGTAGGTTGTTTTTATCTGCAGGCGTCCCTTACCTGCAAGGGCCATTTTTTGTTAAAGGTGAATTAACCCTGATTTCTATTTTTTGGCCAATCAACCACTTTGCTCCCTCCTTTGTTTTTATTATTGTCTTTAATTGTATTTTATGGTTATTTGAGGTTAGCAGTAACTTTTAGCTACTCGTTTGGCTGGGCTTCTCCTATAAAGTCCGCTCTCTGCTGATGTCACAGAAATTAGTCCAGGCACCACGTCATCAGGACAATAAAGTCTGGATCTGCCAGGTGCCTGGATTGATACCCGCCTCAGCCTCTCCCTGCCCCTCCACAGCTCAGCGGTGGGGGGGTGGGCCAGAGTAGAGAGCTGCTGATTGACAGTCAGCAGCTCTCTGCTCGGGGAGCTGTGAGAACCGAGCCATCAGCGGTGTTCAATCACTTGGTTCTTAGTGTAGAGGCGCCGGGGGACAGATGCAGCATCAGACCGATGCTGCATCCACCTAGGTAAGTATGATTGTGTAAAAAAAACATACTTCTCTTTTAAATAAAACTGTCCTGCTGCTAGACAATTTTACATTGCTTATCCTCTGCAGTGTCTTAATTCTTGTAGTAAAGCCTTAACCTGTATTCTTTGTCTCTACTATATTTAGGCCTAGCTTTGCTATTTAAAATTGTCCTATTACTAGGTAGTTTTACACTGCTGTGTCACTTGCAGTCTCCTATTTCTTGTAGTTTAATTCCTGCCTGTACTCTTTTTTTTCTCTATTATATTTCAGCCAATTTTCCCTTATTAAAAATGTCAGTCTCCCTAATTTTTAACCAGAGTTTAACAAAAATTGGCCAATGACAGGACAGTTTTGCATCACCAGGAAGGACAGCCACAGCGAACTGCTGACCAATTTCTATCTGCCAGTCAAAGTGATTATGAAAAAGAATGTGGCGCTACTAATGCTACTTGTGAAAAGCATTTTTTCCAAACTGAAATGAATAAGATTGGGGTGCAGTGTGCACCCCAATCTTATTCATTTCAGTTTGGAAAAAATGCTTTTCACAAGTAGCATTAGCGGCGACAGATTATGTTTTTAAAAGTAATTGTAAAAGAAAAAGAAAAATCCAGGACCAAAATTTTATTCAATGGGATTTGCCTCTAAGTTTGGGCTCTCTGAATTTGCTGAACAATTTGTGTATCAAACCCGTGTAGATTTATGTGTTAATAATATTCAATGTTCATTAAAATTGAGATCTTTCAGCAAGTCGAAAAATGTCTGTGTGTAATAGGAAATGTTTGTGGCAGCCAGAAACACTTTAACCTCTTCCCCATCCGCGCTATAGCTGAATGACGACCAGGCATGTACTGGCCATTGGGACTACTGGGAGTTTCCCGGTGGGCCGATGGCTCATTGGGCCAGTTTCAGTGACAGCAGAGATAGAGCCGGCGGGAACTCCCAAACCCTGTCCACCAATAAGGTAATCTACCGCTGTGCAGTTGTTTAGGAAAAAAACTTCTTCGGGTATCCCCTGTGTTTAGTGGGGGCCAGGGTACAGAAAGCAGACTATTTCATTACTTTCGGCTTTGGGTAGATTAATCAGCAGCAACGCACTATACAGTTGAAGGCCGGCCTGTGCTATATCAGTACACTGGAGCTGGTTGGGAGCGCTGCTGCGGCTTAGTCTGCTTAAAGCTGAAAGTGATTAAATAGTCCGCTCTCTGTCCCCCTGGCCCCCACTGAACACAGGGGAGACCCGGAGACATTTTTTTTCTAAACATCTACATAGCGGAATTAGGAGATTAGCTGATTGGTGGACAGGATTTGGGAGTCCCCACCTGCTCACCTTGCCAGTCCCCCCTCCCCCCGTTTCCTCCAGCCCTAGTTACCCAGCTTTGTGGTGCCCAGCAGGAAGGGCGAGGACCAGATGTACCAGCAGTACACAGTTGGTCCTGGGCTCCCAGCTCCAGAGGAACCACCTGCAGGGCAAGCACTGCACCCGGGACCTAGGTAGAAGAAGCTGTGCAGACCAGGTACTGGGGGGGACTAACATTGATGGGCACTTATGAGGCTGCACTGATAGGCACTGATCAGGCTGCATTAATGAGTACTGGTGTGGCTGCATTAATGGGCACTGATGTGGCTGCATTAATGAGCACTAGTGTGGTTGCACTAATGGGCACTGATCAGGCTGCATTAATGGGCACTGGTGAGGCTGCATTAATGGGGACTGGTGTGGCTGCATTAATGGGCACTGGTGTGGCTGCATTAATGGGCACTGGTGTGGCTGCGCTGATGGGCACTGATCAGGCTGCATTAATGGGTACTGGTGTGGCTGCGCTGATGGGCACTGATCAGGCTGCATTAATGGGCACTGATCAGGCTGCATTAATGGGCACTGGTGTGGCTGCATTAATGGGCACTGGTGTGGCTGCATTAATGGGCACTGGTGTGTCTCTATTAATGGGCACTGGTGTGGCTGCGCTGATGGGCACTGATCAGGCTGCATTAATGGGCACTGGTGTGGCTGCACTGATGGACACTGGTGTGGCTGCATTAATGGGCACTGGTGTGGTTGCACTGATTGGCACTGATGTGGCTGCGCTGATGGGCACTGATCAGGCTGCATTAATGGGTACTGGTGTGGCTGCATTAATGGGCACTGGTGTGGTTGCATTAATGGGCACTGGTGTGGCTGTGCTGATGGGCACTGATCAGACTGCATTAATGGGCACTGGTGTGGCTGCACTGATAAACACGGATCAGGCTGCATTAATGGGCACTGGGGTGGCTGCATTAATGGGCACTGGTGTGGCTGCACTGATGGGCACTGATCAGGCTGCATTAATGGGCACTGATCAGGCTGCATTAATGGACACTGGTAAGGCTGCATTAATGAGCGCTGGTGTGGATGCATTAATAGGCACTGTTGTGGCTGCATTAATGGGCACTGTTGTGGCTGCATTAATGGGCACTGGTGTGGCTGCGCTGATGGGCACTGATCAGGCTGCATTAATGGGCATTGGTGTGGCTGCATTAATGGGTACTGGTGTGGCTGCGCTGATGGGCACTGGTGTGGCTGCGCTGATGGGCACTGATCAGGCTGCATTAATGGGCACTGGGGAGGCTGCATTAATGGGTACTGGTTTGGTATGTCCTGTCCTATGCTCAATAATGGAATGTTTTTTACTTTTTTTGCACAATTGCGTTTAGTTTATATACTGTTTTTGTGCATATTTACAAAATTAAAGTGGGCCGGTCTGGATGAAGTTCAGAGCAAAATTTTTGTCCCAGTCCAGCCCTGATGATGGCTACAGCGTGAGCTTACTTTGCCGGAAGGGCATCTATTGACATCTTCCCATAATCGCACTTCCCGCACGCCCCAGCGCCATGCGGGCGGCACGCTCTGTGATTGCCGAGTCCTTCTGGCTCAGCTGATCACAGATCAATGTAAAGGGCCAATCACAGCGGCCCTTTACCACATGATCAGCTATGTCCAATTACAGCTGATCACGGATGTCAACACAAGCCGGCTTTTCTTTCCTCACAGTGACAGTGAGAGCCAACAATGGGCTTGTGTTAAAGGGACATCAACACTGATAATCAGGGCGCTGATTATGAGTGTCCTGATTATCAGTGCTGCCAATCAGTGCCCACCAGTGCTGCCAATGAGTGTCCATTAGTGCCTCCTTATCAGTGTCACCTATCAGTGCTGCCTATCAGTTCCGCCTAGCAAATCCTATCAGTGCACATTAGTGCAGCCTCATCAACTTTCAATAGTGTTCTCAGGAATACTACCGGTACATCGAGCCACACCAGAGAGGCAGAGGGAGATTAGGGAAGTAAACAAGTGGCTGAAGAGCTGGTGTAGTAAGGAGGGGTTTGGGTTCCTGGAGGACTGGGCCGACTTCTCAGTCGGTAACCAGTACTATAGAAGGGACGGACTGCACCTAAATGAGGAGGGTGCAGATCTGCTGGGAATGAAGATGGCCAAAAAGTTAGAGGGGTTTTTAAACTAGGCGATGGGGGGGAGGGTCCAGAGACAGTGATAGCCAGCGCGGAAGATATTCCAGAGGGTAGTATTGGGGGCATTAGTGGTAGGTTAACCAAAGCACAAAAACACAAGGTGAGTATAGTAGCAAGTCCAAGTTGCAATCTTGAAACACCCAATACGAGGACAATATGCGACCGGTCTAAACTATGTGGCATGTTCACCAATGCCAGGAGCCTGGCGGACAAGATGGGTGAACTAGAGATACTGTTGTACAAGGAGGATTTGGATTTTGTGGGAATTTCAGAGACCTGGTTCAACAGCTCTCATGATTGGCTGGCAAACATTCAAGGGTATACCCTATACCGCAAGGATAGAGAGGTAAAAAAGGGGGAGGGGTATGCCTATATATCAAGAATAATGTACAAGTGAATGTGAGAGATGACATCACTGAGGGGGCTAGGGAGGAGGTGGAATCTTTATGGGTAGAGCTCCAAAGGGATGAAGCTAAGGGGAAAATAATACTGGAAGTATGCTATAGGCCCCCTAACCTGAGGGAGGAAGTGGAGACGGATCTCCTATCACAAATTGGATTATCAGCAAGAATGGGAAGTGTTATCATAATGGGGGATTTTAATTATCCAGACATAGACTGGGCAGAGGGAACCGCGCATTCATTTAAGGCTCGCCAGTTCCTTAATGTCTTGCAGGACAATTTTATGGGTCAGATGGTAGATGCACCAACTAGAAATAAAACATTACTAGATCTACTGATTACCAACAATACAGACCTGATAACAGATGTGGAAATACGGGGCAATTTAGGTAACAGCGATCACAGGTCAATTAGTTTCAGTATAAATCACACAAATAGGAGACATGAAGGGAACACAAAGACACTGAATTTCAAAAGAGCCAACTTCCCTAAACTACAAACCTTGCTAAAAGGCATAAATTGGGATAAAATATTAGGAACAAAGAATACAGAGGAGAGATGGGTTTGCTTTAAGAGCATATTAAATAAGGGCATTAGCCAATGTATCCCATTGGGTAATAAATTTAAAAGAGCGAACAAACATCCTGGATGGCTTAACTCCAATGTAAAAATGCATATAAAAGCAAAGGAGAAGGCCTTCAAAAAATACAAGGTTGAGGGATCATCCACAGCATTCAGAATTTATAAAGAATGCAATAAGAAATGTAAGGGTGCAATTAGGATGGCTAAGATAGAACATGAAAGACACATAGCGGAGGAGAGCAAAAAAAATCCCAAGAAATTCTTTAAGTATGTAAACAGTAAAAAAGGGAGGACAGACCATATTGGCCCTATAAAGAATGAGGAAGGACATCTGGTTACAAAGGATGGGGAGATGGCAGAGGTATTGAATTTATTCTTATCCTCAGTCTTCACGAGTGAATCGGGGGGCTTCAAAACTGCAGTGTTTATCCTCATGACACAACACAGGAAGCACCTACATGGTTAACAGAGGACGGAATTAAAATTAGACTTGAGAAACTTAACATTAATAAATCACCGGGACCAGATGGCTTGCATCCGAGGGTACTTAGGGAACTCAGTCAGGTGATTGCCAGACCGTTGTTCCTAATTTTTACAGACAGTCTATTGACTGGAATGGTACCAGCTGATTGGAGAAAAGCCAATGTAGCACCAATATTTAAAAAGGGCCCAAAAAACATCCCTGGGAATTACAGACCAGTTAGCCTAACATCAATAGTATGTAAACTCTTGGAGGGGATGATAAGGGACTATATACAAGATTTTAGTAATAAGAATGATATCATTAGCAGTAATCAGCATGGATTCATGAAGAATCGTTCTTGCCAAACCAATCTATTAACCTTCTATGAGGAGGTGAGTTGCCATCTAGATAAAGGAAGGCCCGTAGACGTGGTGTATCTGGATTTTGCAAAAGCATTTGACACAGTTCCCCATAAACGTTTACTGTACAAAATAAGGTGCGTTGGCATGGACCATAGGGTGAGTACATGGATTGAAAACTGGCTACAAGGGCGTGTTCAGAGGGTGGTGATAAATGGGGAGTACTCAGAATGGTCAGGGGTGGGTAGTGGGGTCCCCCAGGGTTCTGTGCTGGGACCAATCCTATTTAATTTGTTCATAAATGACCTGGAGGATGGGATAAACAGTTCCATCTCTGTATTTGCAGAGGATACTAAGCTAAGCAGGGCAATAACTTCTCCGCAGGATGTGGAAATCTTGCAAAAAGACCTGAACAAATTAATGGGGTGGGCGACTACATGGCAAATGAGGTTCAATGTAGAAAAATGTAAAATAATGCATTTGGGTGTCAAAAATATGAATGCAATCTATACACTGGGGGGAGAACCTCTGGGGGAATCTAGGATGGAAAAGGACTTGGGGGTCCTAGTGGATGATAGGCTCAGCAACGGCATGCAATGCCAAGCTGCTGCTAATAAAGCAAACAGAATATTGGCATGCATTAAAAGGGGGATCAACTGCAGAGATAAAACGATAATTCTCCCGCTCTACAAGACTCTGGTCCGCCCGCACCTGGAGTATGCTGTCCAGTTCTGGGCACCAGTCCTCAGGAGGGACGTACTGGAAATGGAGCGAGTACAAAGAAGGGCAACAAAGCTAATAAAGGGTCTGAAGGATCTTAGTTATGAGGAAAGGTTGCGAGCACTGAACTTATTCTCTCTGGAGAAGAGACGCTTGAGAGGGGATATGATTTCAATTTACAAATACTGTACTGGTGACCCCACAATAGGGATAAAACTTTTTCGCAGAAGAGAGTTTAATAAGACTCGTGGCCACTCATTACAATTAGAAGAAAAGAGGTTTAACCTTAAACTACGTAGAGGGTTCTTTACTGTAAGAGCGGCAAGGATGTGGAATTCCCTTCCACAGGCGGTGGTCTCAGCGGGGAGCATTGATAGCTTCAAGAAACTATTAGATAATCACCTGAATGACCACAATATACAGGGATATGTAATGTAATACTGACACATAATCACACACATAGGTTGGACTTGATGGACTTGTGTCTTTTTTCAACCTCACCTACTATGTAACTATGTAACTATGTAACTTACAGCAGTGAAGGAGATAAATTACCTGTTTGAAAAATGTTATAACAAACTATGAAAAATTAGTTTTTTGTTTTTTTATAATTAGTGTTGATTAATACCACCAAAAGAACACTATTTGTGTGAAAAAAATGATAAAAATTTTGTTTGGGTAAAGTGTTGCATGACTGTGCAATTGTCATTCAAAGTGTGACAGCGCTGAAAGCTGAAAATTGGCCTAGGCAGGTAAGTGGTTAAAATAGCTCCTAGGAATACCCTAACCACTTAGTTATCTATAAAATGTGATTATGCAAAACCCATTATAGAATACATGTAAACACAAAAAAAGAGAAAGAGAAAAAAAAGAAATAAAAATGCAAAAAACAACTTACTGCAAATACTGCCGCATTACTTATAAGCTGGTTATATATTTTCAGTACACTTTTCACTGTCCCATTTTGCTTTGTGAATCATCCTTAGATCAGGGTCATGTTGATTCAGTAATTATGATGCTGTATTAGATTCAGAAGTTGTTATGGTGTGTATAACATTGTGTACAGTCTGTGTCCCTGAGATGCCTAGCTCCTAGATCTATTCTCTAATTTGCTGTTCATTGCTGCACTAGGGTGAAGACCTACCATGGCTATTTTTCTATTATGCATGCCAGCACATTCCTTCTAGCTATGAATGTGTGGGCTGTTACAAACTTCAATGGTCACAAGAAGGGGCTCAGGGCCTAAAATATTAAAGCCCCATCTTGGCAAAACTTTTTTAGCATACTAGGCTGCCAATTACAAAGGCTGACTTAAGGCCCACCCAACTCCCTGGTGTATTTGAAAGTGATTTCCAGCTGGTGGCTAAGACTGCGTGTGAAACAAGACTGCACACACACCTATGCTATTCCTCCTCTTGTTTAAACCCTGCAGTAGGGATGAGCCGAACACCCCCCGGTTCGGTTCGCACCAGAACCTGCGAACGGACCGAAAATTCGCACGAACGTTAGAACCCCATTGACGTCTATGGGACTCGAACGTTCGAAATCAAAAGTGCTCATTTTAAAGGCTAATTTGCATGGTATTGTCCTAAAAAGGGTTTGGGGACCCGGGTCCTACCCCAGGGGACATGTATCAATGCAAAAAAAACTTTTAAAAACGGACGTTTTTTCGGGAGCAGTAATTTTAATGATGCTTAAAGTAAAAAAAAAAAGTGAAATATTCCTTTAAATATCTTACCTGGGGGGTGTCTATAGTATGCCTGTAAAGTGGCGTGTGTATCCTGTGTTTAGAACAGTCCCTGCACCAAATGTCATTTTTAAAGGAAAAAATCTAATTTAAAACTGCTTGCGGGTTTAATGTAATGTCGGGTCCTGGCAATATGGATGAAAATCAGTGAGACAAACGGCATGGGTACCCCCCAGTCCATTACCAGGCCCTTTGGGTCTTGTATGGATATTAAGGGGAACCCCCGCACCCAAATTAAAATAAGGAAAGGTGTGGGGCCACCAGGCCCTATATACTCTAAACAGCAGTATACAGGCGGTGCAAACAAGACAGGGACTGTAGGTTTGTTGTTAAGTAGAATCTGTTTGTAATTTTGAACGGGTACATTTTTAATGTGTTTAGCTCCAGCCAAAAAATCTTTTTTAAGCTTTTTGGAAAACATAGGGAAGGGTTATCACCCCTGTGACATTTGTTTTGCTGTCTTTCCTCCTCTTCAGAAGATTTCACCTCACTTTTTGTCCCAATGACAAATGTTTTTTGAAAATTTGGGGTTTTTTGTGGAACAAGGATTGGAAAGCATCAGTGGAAAGGAGAAATGTTTTTCCCATATTAACTCTTACAGGAGAGAATTTCCCTTCCTAGGGGTAGATTTCATCTCACTTCCTGTTATCTCCTTCCGTTTGCAAGTAGGAGTTGTTTGTAAGTTAGATGTTTGAAAGTAGGGCCCTGCCCTATATACTCAGCAGAAATTTGGGTCTTAGGTGTTGTTGTGGCCACAACACTGTAAGCCCTCACAGGGCCCTGCTGTGAAATATTAGATCAAGAATTATAATTACATGCCCCTGTTGAAAAGGGGCAGAAAAACTGGGCCTTTGGTGGTGGTGGTGGTGGTGCTGGTGCCACAACACTGTAAGTCCTCACTCGCTCTTGGTGGGTGCAGAAATGGGCCCTGCTGTGAAATATTAGATCAAGAATTGTAATTACATGCCCCTGTTGAACAGGGGCAGAAAAATTAGGCCTTTGGTGGTGGTGGTGGTGCTGGTGCCACAACACTGTAAGTCCTCACTCGCTCTTGGTGGGTGCAGAAATGGGCCCTGCTGTGAAATATTAGATCAAGAATTGTAATTACATGCCCCTGTTGAACAGGGGCTGAAAAATTAGGCCTTAGGCACTGGTGCTGGTGCCACAACACTGCAACCCCTCACAGACACTCTAGTTGGAACGCAGGAACGAGCCCTGCTGCAAAGTATTGCATCAAAAATTGTAATTACACGCCCCTGTTAAACAGGGGCTGAAAAATTGTGCCTTAGGCACTGGTGGTGGCGCCCAGAACCAAAAATGTTCTTACAAGCTATCAGCGTGATCATTGAGGAGGAAGAGGATAATTACTCAGGGATAGTCACTCAGCATCAGCATAGGCAGTCTTTGAAGGGATCTGAGATTTTAAAAAAAATTATTCGGTTACATCAGCATCAGGTGCTTGGTAGCTGGTGGTGATCCAAGACTGATTCATTTTTATGAAGGTCAGTCGATCTAACGAGTCGGTGGACAGACGCACCCTGTGATCGGTTACCACGCCTCCAGTAGCACTGAATGTGCGTTCCGAAAGAACGCTGGATGCAGGACAGGCCAGTAGCTCAATTGCATACTGTGCAAGCTCTGGCCAGTGATCCATCCTCAAGACCCAGTAACCCAGAGGATTTTCGGTGGGAAAGGTGTCCAAGTCTGATCTTGCCCCTAGGTATTCCTGCACCATGTAAAACAGACGCTGGCGATGGTTGCTGGAACCGATCATACCTTGGGGCTGCGGACCAAAAAATTGTCTGAAGGCATCGGTCAGACGGCCACCTTCTCCACCGCTCCTTCTTTGACTGACCGAAGCCTCAGCAACACGTTGTCCAGGAACAGGAGTTTGTAACCTCCCAGTCTCTGGGAACGCGTTGCACAGACCTTTCTGCAAGGCCTCCCGAAGATGTTTCATCCTCTGCTCCCTCTGCGATGGCAAGATAAGGTCCGCAACCTTACCCTTGTAACGTGGATCAAGGAGGGTTGCCAGCCAGTATTGGTCCTTCTCCTTGATACCACGAATACGAGGATCCTTACGCAGGCTTTGCAGGATCAGGGAGGCCATGCAGCATAGGTTTGCTGAGGCATTCGGTCCGGAGTCCTCTGGGTCACTATGGACGACATGGTCCGCAGCCACCTCCTCCCAGCTACGTACAAGTCCATGTGCTTCTTGGGACTGATCCCTTAACCACTTCGCGCCCGCGCTATAGCCGAAAGACGGCTGCAGCGCGGACGCTATCTGCCGGGCGGCCGTCCCTGGACGTCCTGGTGTTTACTTCCGCGTTGCGCGCTCCCGCGGGCGCGCATCGGGGAAGTTCTGTGCTGGCCGTGTCCCTCGGACACAGCCAGTCACAGATCGCTGAAAATGGCAAATGACAGCGGTCGTTTTCAGCGCGATCGGCTGTGCCAATGAGAGAGGATCTCATATGTTTACATATGAGATCATCTCTCATCGCCGGTGTTCTGCGGCTCTCCCTCCTCACACAGACAGCGTGTGAGGAGGGAGAACGAACCGCTGCGGCGGTAAGTGAAAAAAAAAAAACGAAAATAAAGTTTTAAAACTGCCATCTGTCCCTGCCATCTGTCCCAACTATCATGCCCATTCCATCTATCCCCAGTGCCATCTGTCCCTGTCACTGTCATCTGTCATCAGTGCCACATAGTGCCATCTGTCATCAGTGCCATCTGTCATCAGTGCCACATACTGCCATCTGTCATCAGTGCCATCTGTCATCAGTGCCACCTGTCAGTGTCACGTGCCATCTGTCATCAGTGCCACGTATCAGTGCCATCTGTCATCAGTGCCATCTGTGCCATGTATTAGTGCCATCTATCAGTGCCACGTATTAGTGCCATCTGTCATCAGTGCCACGTATTAGTGCCATCTGTCATCAGTGCCACGTGTCATCAGTGCCACCTGTCATCAGTGCCACGTATTAGTGCCACCTGTCATCAGTGCCACCTGTCATTAGTGCCACCTGTCATCAGTGCCACATATTAGTGCCATCTGTCATCAGTGTCACGTGTCATCAGTGCCACGTATTAGTGCCATCTGTCATCAGTGCCACGTATTAGTGCCATCTGTCATCAGTGCCACTTATTAGTGCCATCTGTTATCAGTGCCACGTATTAGTGCCATCTGTCATCAGTGCCACATCAGTGTCAGTGCCACGTATCAGTGCCATCTGTCATCAGTGCCACGTATCAGTGCCATCTGTCATCAGTGCCACGTATCAGTGCCATCTGTCATCAGTGCCACGTATCAGTGCCATCTGTCATCAGTGCCACGTATCAGTGCCATCTGTCATCAGTGCCACGTCAGTGTCACGTGTCATTGTCCTGGTGCTCCAGGGCCTTCAAAAGTGTAATAGGTAGTTAGATGTGTAATTTATGCTCCTAGAACACCTGATGGTGCTCCCTGCATGTTGGGCCTCTGTATGTGGCCAGGCTGTGAAAAAGTCCCACACATGTGGTATCGTAATACTCAGGAGGAGTAGCAGAATGTATTTTGGGGTGTTATTTGTGGTATACACATGCCATGTGAGAGAAATAACCAATTACAATGACAATTTTGTGGGGGGGGGAAAAAATCTTCATTTTGCAAAGAATTGTGGGAAAAATTACCACATCAAAAACCTCACCATGCATCTTACTGAATACCTTGGAATGTCTACTTTCAAAAAAGGGGTCATTTGGGGCGTATTTGTACTTTCCTGACTTGTTCGGGTCGCAAGAAATGTGATAGGCCGCCAGTACTTCAGGTGTGATCAATTTTTTATGATTTGCACCATAACTTGCAAACTCTCTAACTTTCACAGAGACCAAATAATATTCACTAATTTGGGTTATTTTTACTAAAGATATGTAGCAGTATAAATTGTGGCCAAAATTTATGAAGAAAAATTACTAATTTGCAAAATTTTTTTTTTTGTTTTTTTTTTTGTTTTGTTTTAAAGAGTGAAGTTTATTAAGTAGTTAATAGAATACATCAATCATCAAAAAGAAAAAGGAGCACATCGCTCATCGAGTACAAGTTATAAAAGTAATACAGCAGTCATAAAAGATGACAACATTAAATTTTAGGCAGATATGGGCTTGTAACACAACTAAATATCTTGCTATGGCTTTTCACACTAGAGTAAAGAGAGGGGTGGGGGAAGGGGGCGTGACCGGATGGGCGGGTGTGTGTTGAGAGGCAGCATGGAGTGAGTGTGAGCATAGACGCTGTGTGCTCCGTCCCTCCTCCGTTCTCATCTCTCTCCCCTGGCCGTATGAACGGCATACTGGATGGCTCTGGCTCCCTTGTCGCTCGGTGCCTCGCTGCCCCTCCTCTCTCTCTGCTAAAGGTGTGCTGAGGAATCCTCTGGGTGAGACGTCATCCCCTGCATGCTGCTGTGAGATAAGCAGCTTTACTTTCACTTTCCCATCTCTACACTAGTCATGGAATAGAAGTCGGCCAGAGCTGGTACAGTATGGAGTCACTAGTATAGTAACTAGATGCTGTTTTAAAAATTGTTAGACAATCCTCGGACTAGAAGTAAATCCTGGTAATATGACATCTGTGTAGTAACAGAGTTATTTATGTGAGTCAGTGTGTTGACCTGCCTGCTGCTTGGGTAATACTAAGTCTGGGTGCAGAGTGTGCTAATATAGGAAGCAAAGTATATTCTCCTTTTTTTTTTTTTTTGTGTGCTGTTGACTAGCTAAAGCCCTGGGACCCCTGGGATCCTCAACAGATGCAAGGAGAGAGGTTTAGGTAGGGGTTGGGATACTCGGCGTATGAACCCCACTAACCGTATTTTGATGGCGACTGCCTTAGCGGCATTTAACCAACTGTATAAAACTACGGTGTAGGTGAGGGGCTGCACCAATTTAAGTTGTAGCTGTGGAGTTTATGTGGGTAGGGAGTTGCCCCACACCTGCCATCTAAGGTACTGTGGCTTCCTTCTGTGTGAGCTCTCTTTTTCTTTACAGGGGTGTACAAGAGTGTAGAGAGGAGAGATTTACTCCGCTTTATACACTTTATGGTATATGCTCTGTACAGCGGGTAGTTGAGTGCTGATGGGTGCAGCGGCTTCCCTTTCCTCCCCCTCTCTCCTTAGTTCCTTTTGGATTTGTGGAGGACGTTGGTAACTGTCAGTCTCTAATTTGTTGCTGTTAGAGTATATATATACCTATAAGTGTAAATGATGCAGAATCTACGTTCCTCTAAAGAGAAAAACCCGCAGCATGCGGCAGCAGTATCAGCAGCAGCAAAACTGGAGCAATATGCCCATGCCTCTGCTCTGACCCCTCCAAAAAAGGGGTCGCAGCAGCAGGGTCAACAAGGGGGGGCATCGGATAGGAAAAGCCAGGGCCAGCCTCAATTACAGCCCTTAGGGGCTGTGCCGGCTACCCAGCCTTCCAAATCTTTATGTAATAAAGGCCCAGGGCTAAGTGATCAAAACACAAACGTAAACTCGGAGCTAATAAATGACCCGAATTTACCCTTGAACAGAGAACCAACTATAACGGACGTATACATGGCTGTAGGGGTGTGTAACGGCTCGCTTAAAGATCTTTGTGAACAGATGAAAGGTGTTAAAGCAGATCTGTTATTGGTTAGACAAGATCTGCAGAAAACGGCGGAGAGAACAACGGCCCTGGAAGAAAGAGTCAGTGGGCTAGAAGATAATGTGCTCCCAATAACCAAAGAAATAAAATGGCTGAAGGAACAGCTATCTAAACAAGCCTCTAAGTTAGATGAGATGGAGAACAGGAGTAGAAGAGATAATGTGAGGCTGATAGGTTTACCCGAAAGCAGTGAGGGCGCCAACCCAATTGCATTCCTAGAAAAATGGCTGGGGGAGCTAATCGGGAAAGAATCATTCTCGGCTTCGTTTTCCATCATAAGAGCTCATAGGATCCCTTTCAGGGCACCATCGGAGGGGGGCCACCCGAGACCCCTCCTCCTGAGATTTCTTAACTACCAGGATAAAGTAACCTTATTACGGAAGATCAGGGAAGCAGGGGAGGTTTTTTTTTAAAGGAGCAAAAATATCGTTTTATTCCGACTTCTCTCCGGATTTGCAGAGGCGTAGGGCAGAGTTTACCCAGGCAAAACGCAATCTACAAAAATTTAAGTTGCCCTATGCTCTTTTATATCCGGCAAGGTTGCGGGTTGCGGCTCTGGGGGAGACTCTGTTTTTTAACTCCCCTGCCGAAGTTGAGAAGTGGCTGGAAGATAATAGGGAAAAAATCACGAATTTTACGTAGAGAATGGGGGAAGATATAATAGGCCGGGATATCAATAGGATGGCACGACAAGGCATTGGGAGGTACAGGGGCTGTATTTTTGTTTGTTTGTTTTTTTCTTGTTCTTGCTTTTTTCTTTTTTTTTTTTTTTTTTTCCACCCCTTTCTGCCATCTGTTAATGCTTTTTGTTATAAGGGGATGGGAGGGGATGGGTGCACACAGCTATTTGTGGGTAGGGTGGTGTGGGGTTGTGTGTGGAAGATTTGGTGTAAAAGGTTGGTGTTAGTGTAAGAGGCAACGGTCATGGTAAACCCCCAGGGGGTACACCTAGATAGGTGGGTACGGGTGGGGGGGGGGAGGATGGGGTGGGAGGGTAGGGGAGGTTAGGTGGGGAGGGAAGGGAAGGGAAGGGGTGGGAAGATGGGAGGGAGGGGAAATAGGGGGGGTAAATCATTCCTTACGAACACTTATACCACTAGAAATTATAACGGAGGTATCCAGACCTTCCTTAAGATTATTTTTGCACATACAGGCACTTTTTATAGTAAATAGGTTTTTGGTTGTTCTACACGCACATGCAAGCACCGTCTATGGCAAATTTATGCCCAAAGTAAGGCTAATATAGCCAAAATGAATACGTGGTCTAGTGGCCAAGTATGCACACACACGGAACTGTTATCACAGCCACTAGGAGGAGAAAAATTTGTTTTGGGTTAGGGTTATATATATTAAATTTCTCTTATATCTTTCTGTTATATACGTTTGTATGTGTCGGGGTAAAGGATATTCCTCAGTCTTTAGATGTTAGCTAAGACTCTGAAAATAGGATCCTGGAATGTCAGGGGCCTAGGTACACCACTTAAAAGATTAGCAGTGTTCTCTATGATGGAGAGTTGTGGGGCTGATCTGGTCTGTCTGCAGGAAACCCACCTAACCAAGGAAACTATTCATCACCTACAGATGAAAAAATTTCAAACCCAATTTCATGCGGTTCACTCCTCCTACAGTAGGGGAGTGAGTGTTTTGGTAAAGTCTGGGGTGAAGTTTTCCTGCAGCCAGGTCAGGATAGACGAGTTGGGTAGATACATCTTCTTATTATGTTCTATTGAAAACGCCAGGTATGTGGTGGCAAATATATATATCCCTCCGCCCTTTAATCTGGATGTCTTGCTTAAACTGCATGAATTTTTGCTAGATAAAAAAGAGGTGCCGATTGTAGCAATGGGGGACTTCAACGAGGTTCTAGATAAAGGGCTGGATAGATTCCCACTACGAAAAAGCTCAGAGGACTCAGTAAGGAGTCGGTTAAGCTTCTTTCTGGAAGAAGTGGGATTAATGGATTTGTGGAGGGCACGGAACCCAGGCGTGCTGCAATATACTTGCTGTTCTGCATCTTACTCCGTGCTTTCAAGGATAGACCTAGCCCTAGGAAATGATAGGGCTCTCCAGATGGTAGAAAAAATAACATACTGGCCAAGAGGCATCTCAGACCACTCACCTATGGTAGTCATTTTAAATCTTGGGAGCCTAGGCCCCGGAAGAACTGGAGTATAAGCCCGTACTGGTTTGAAATTATTAAAAAGACGGATGGGATACTTTCCTCCTTAAGGGAGTTTGTTGAGATCAATCAGGGAACGGTGTCCCCTTCTACGCTATGGGACGCCCTTAAGGCTTTTTTTAGGGGGGTCCTGATACAGCAGATAGCTACATTCAACAAAGAGGCTAGAAGGGAGGAGGAGAGCTTGTTGAGAGACGCTCTTGAAGCAGAAAACAACTATACTTGCAACCCAACCCCGGAGACGGAGAGTATCTGGCAAGAGAAACAACAAGTATATAAATCAGTGGTTATACAGAAAGCAGAAACCAGGCGGTTACTCCAAAGACAGGAATCTATGGTGGAGGGCGAGAGAATGGGAAGGACACTGGCTATGCTAGCAAAATCCAATGCAGCTCCATCCACGGTTCTCGCGATTAGATCCCAAAGCGGTGAGGTAGTATCAAGCACCTTAAAAATAGTACAAGCCTTCAGGGATTACTATAAAAAACTGTACTCCTCCCAGAAGAGGGGTAAGGAGGCTGAGATGGAGGACTTCCTAAGGGGGTTAGACATCCCCACCATATCACAGGAAGAAAGAGATATATTAGATGCCCCAATATCTATAGCAGAATTACACCAAGCAGTAGCAGGCATGGCAACCCATAAGTCGCCCGGACCAGATGGTCTTCCAATTGAGACCTACAAACACTATGGTGAAGTGTTGATCCCCGAACTGCTGAAAGTTTTGGGGGGGGGCGCTTGAGGGGGGCCAATTACCTGCCTCAATGCTAGAAGCAACTATTATTGTATTACAGAAAGAAGGGAAAGATCCCTTGGATATGGCCGCCTATAGACCAATTTCTCTCTTATGCACGGACGTAAAAATTCTGGCCAAAGTGCTGGCAGCAAGATTGAATGGGGTTATCCACAAGCTGATCCACGAGGACCAGGCGGGCTTCATAGCCAATAGATCCACGAGCCTGAATATTAGAAGGGCGTTTTTGAATGTACAGACCCCAATGGTGAACGAGGGTTCGAGAGCGTTGATGACCCTTGATGTATCCAAGGCTTTTGATAGCGTGGAGTGGGGCTATATGTGGCGCGTGCTGGAGATCTTTGGATTTGGCTCTGCCTTTATAGGGTGGATTAGAATGCTATATACTCGACCCAAGGCAAGATTAAAAATTAACAACGAATTGTCGGACTGGTTTTAGCTGGAGAGGGGGACGAGGCAGGGGTGCCCACTCTCCCCTCTGTTGTTTGCACTAGCGATGGAACCCCTGGCCATTTCCATAAGGGGAAGTCGAGCGATAACCGGCTTCCAGAGAAAAACAGGCGAGGAAAGAATCGCATTGTATGCGGATGACATTCTGTTATTTTTGGGAGACTCGAGGAAATCGCTACCGGGAGCAATGAGGATAGTGGAGGACTTCGGCAGTTTTTCTGGCTTAGAGATAAACTGGGAGAAATCAGAGTTTCTGCCGATAGACCCCATAAATGAGACAATAGCACCTGGTATGCCTCAAGTGGTAACAGTGGAAGCTCTGAAGTACCTAGGGATTGTCCTGACGAAGGACCCTGCTCTATATATCAGTAAAAACCTTGTCCCTCTATTAACAAAATTTAAACGAAAAATAGGAATTTGGAGACGCCTACCTCTATCAGTTGCAGGAAGATGTAGCTTAATAAAAATGATATGGATGCCACAACTGCTATACGTCTTGCATAATTCCCCTGTCTGGATAGGTAAGAAGTGGTTTAAAAAAATTGACAGTCTCTTTAGGGAATTGATTTGGAAGGGGAAACAAGCCAGGATCCGTCTTGGAGTGCTCCAGCTCCCTACCCAGGAGGGGGGCTTTGCCCTCCCACATCCCGAGAGTTATTTTTACTCAACTCAGTTGCAGCAATTATTGGGCTGTGGGATACCGAAAGGAGGCACCCCTAATGGCAAGTTACTGTTGTTGAGCTCCACACATAATACAATTATTGAAGCCCTAGAGGCGGACGCGTTCCATGATAAATTTCCAACAATTAAATTGATAATCAAACTTTGGAAAACAGTTAAGAAAAAGATGGGGTATGGAGCCTTAACAGTCTACTCTCCTATTTGGAACAACCGTAATTTGCAGGAAGTTCTTAAGATAGGCATATTTAGAGAGTGGGAGAAGCTTGGTCTCAGTAAGCTAAGTCAATTATATAACGACTCTGGGTTAAATAAATTTTCAGAACTGGTTGGGGAGTTTAAGCTTCCCCGGGGGTCTTTCTTCCTATATGTCCGGTTGGAACATGCCCTTAAAGCACAATTTAAAGCCCAGACTCCGAGATGGGAAGAGATGCCTTTATTTCAGTGCATAATTCAAATAACCCCCACTAGAGGGGTAATTTCAAGAATTTATGACCAATTAAGCAAATCGGTTAATAGCAGGGAAATACTCCTTGGGGTAAAGGCTAAATGGGAAGAGGAGGTGGGAGGAATGACCCAGGAACAATGGGCGAGAATTTTGGAGTTGGGAGCGCAGGTTTCTGTGACCCCTTCACAGAGACTCTCACACTTAATGCTGTTAAACAGAGCCTATTATACTCCTAAAAGACTTTTTAAATTTGGGAGAAGGCCCAATGACAACTGCCCCAGGTGTCGAAGGACGGGAGATCTCATTCACATGGTGTGGAGGTGTCCCAAGCTGTTTAGATACTGGGAGGAGGTGACTGGGAACTTGGGAAATATTTTCGGCACGACAGTGGCAAATGAGGCCTTGGTTTGTATTCTGGGGCATAGAAGAGTGATGGGAGAAAGGTTGAGTACTACCTTAGCTGTCACGCGGGCCCTGTTTCAGGCTAGAAAGTTGATAGCACTTAGATGGCAGGTAAAGGAGCCCCCCACTGTGAAAGACTGGATCTCTACAATGAATGAAACCTTGGGTAGGGAAAGAATGGAGTACATAAAAAGGGGCAATCTTCAGGAATTTGAGAGCATGTGGAAGATGTGGATAGAGAAAGTGAAGAGTCATTAATAGTGGGATCTGCGTAGACACGGAATAGACTGAGGGATGGGCTTAATATAGGTATATAGGCAACTGGTATCCTTGCAGGCAAAGGATGCTATAATAAAGTGTTTCTGGATATGAACTTTTTTAGTTAAATATATAGTTTAGTAGGGTATAGGATAAACATATAGGGAGCAGGTGGGGGGGGGGGGGGATCGGGGTATTAGGGCATAGGTAATTTGGTACACAATACAGGCTGGGTCAGTAGAAGATGGGCAAGGGGAGCCCACAAGATCATTTTTACAAACCTCTCTTCTTGTATTTTTTGTTGGTGTTTTTGTCCTTTTTCTTCCTTCTTACGGGTCCCCTCTTTCTCTAAACTGAGTTGGAAAAGGATGGGTCCCTTTGGTTATCGAGTCCTAGTTAGTGGGGCTTACGAGATGGAAGGGACAGAGGACTAGTTGGTAAAGAGGCGTAATGGAATCCGTTGGTCATTATGGCGATATAAAAAGCAATGAGAAAAAGTATAATCCACTATGATGTGAATACGAGAAGGCGACAGTTAATGAACATCAAACTGATTTAGCCCTCCAAACACTGTTTACTGATGTGGAAAAAAAAAAAAAAATATCTTGCTATGGGCGTTGGGAGTCTCGGCATCAGAGCCCCTTCTGGGAGCTAACTGCTCCGATGAACCGGGTCTCCCCAAGCCCATCTCGCCCCTAACAAGTGGATAACTGTCTAGAATACAGATACACACCTACAGAAACCGGAAAAATGATAAAAGGGAGAAAACCAAAAGGGGCTTTTATCACTATAACAATGGAAGACCATGTCAGTAATGCATTTATACATTCATTACTGGAAAAAAAAATAAAAAAAAAGGAGGGAAGGAAACCAATTGGTCTGTCTATCTCTCAGGATGGGTTAAATTTTGGTTGGATGATCCAGTCCAAAACATGTTATGTTTGGGGGTTAGAGGGGTGTTACTTTTGATAATCTGCCCTGAGGCATATAACCAAGGTAATTAAAAGTACTGAGAGCCTGAGGAACCAAAATAGATGTGTATAGAAAACGGGAGAGTGAAAGGGGGGAAAGGAAGAAAATAGGAGAGACAGAGGGGATAGAAAGGGTGAAAGGATAAGTTGATCGTCAGGAATTATGGGAGGGAAGCGCACAGGAGACCTTAAAGAGGGGGAGACTGAGAGCCCTTCAACGAAGGACCACTCTTGTGTACTATCAATCACACATACAAAGGGTGCCCTACTAGAGTTGCCCAGGGTTCCCAAATAGTTTTAAATTTATCTGTGGTGTCTAGGATAGTGTTGGAAATTTTTTCTTGCAGCATGATCCACGTAATTTTTTGATTGGCTAACCGAATGGACACTTTCGGTGATTTCCAGGCCCTGGTGATGGTCATTTTGGCCCCCACTAGAATAAACTGGATCAGCTTCTGTGTATGTTTAGAAATTTTTGGTATGGGACCATTCAGCAATGCAACAGTTGGATCTTGTTGCAGAGTACAACCGCATGTTCTGCGGATAAGGGAGAAGATCTTGTTCCAATACATTCTGATTTTAGGGCATTCCCATAGTATGTGTAAAAGAGACCCCACATGACCGCAGCCTCTAAAGCAAAGAGGTGACGTTAGCGGATAGAGTTTGGCAAGACGTGACGGTACCAGATACCAGCGTGCTTCGCTAATTGTAGTATTAACCATACCTTTAAAGGAGCGGGCAAAATTAATATGCCACTTATCCAGGTCCCAGCTGAAGTCAAGATCTCGCTCCCAGCTTGTCATGTATGCTGCTTTTTCCGTGGGTTCCGCCAGGGATGAGTAGATGAGAGAGATACCCCCTTTGGTGTCCGAGGCTGAAGCACACCATTGTTCATAAGGCGTTACAAAAAGATGGTTTTCATTGTCCTTCCATACCCGATTTAAAAAATGTGAGAGTTGAAGGAATCTAAATTTTTCAGCTGAGGGCATTTCGAGTTTGGAAGTACAGTATGCTAGAATAAGGGGACCATTGGAGTTGAAGAATTGGCCAATTCTATAAAGGCCCTTGTCCAGCCACCATTTAAAGGCCCGAATCTCCAGGCCAGGTGGAAAATTATGATTTCTGAAGATATGTGCCAGGGGGTGCCATGTGGAGATGAGGGGTTTGAGCTTATGAAGGGCATCACAAAGTTTCATTGAGATAATGTTGGTGCTAAAATAGGGGGGCGTTTTTTGGGGATATTCCAAAGCAGAAAGTCTAAGGTGAAACCGGGGACCGCCTCTCGCTCCATGCTCACCCAATCTGGTTTGGGTCCTTTCATATAAATAGTTGAGAATTGGCTCAATTGTGCTGCCTGATAATACCACCACAGATTAGGGACCCCTAGTCCTCCCTTTTTTCTGGGCCTAAAAAGCACCTCTTTAGAAAACCTGTGGCCTTTTTTATCCCAAATAAAACGGATTATGGCAGATTGTAGGCGTTGGATGTGCAATTTGGGGACTGGAATGGGTAAGGATCGAAAGAGATATAGTAACCTAGGTAGGAGTGTCATTTTTACTGCGTTCACTTTACCTAACCACAAGAGCTTATATAGCGACCATTGGGTCAGGTCGTCCGTGAGCTTTTTGATCATGGGGGGAAAGTTATATTTATAGAGAGTATCTATGCCGGACGTAAGGTTAATGCCAAGATAAGGGATAGATGTGGAATTCCATGAGAATGGAAATTTACTCTTTAGGTTATTTACGATGTCTGGAGGAGTGGAAACATTGAGAGCAACTGATTTGGATACATTAACCCTAAGTCCGGAGGCTAATTCAAAGTCTTGTAAAAGTTGCAGTATGTTGGGGATGGAGGTCAGGGGAGACGTGACGAACAGGAGGACGTCATCCGCGAATAGAGCGCATTTGTGGTAATTTTGCCCACAGCGAACTCCATGGATGTCTGGGTGTTGTCTAATCGCGATGGCTAAAGATTCTATAGCCATCGCGAAGAGAAGGGGAGAGAGAGGGCATCCCTGCCTTGTTCCCTTCTGTATGGAAAATTTATCTGATAGATGTCCTTGTAGTCTCACCTGTGCCTTAGGTTGATGGTAGAGGGCTCTCAAGATATTGATAAAGTTTGGGCCGAAACCCCATTTACCTAAAATTGTGAAGAGGTAGGGCCAAGCCACCGTATCAAACGCTTTTTGGAGATCTATGGAGAGGAGGAGGCCCCCCTGGGGAGATCCCCCATCCCACCCCGATCTCATTAGGGAGACTGCATTTATCGCTCTCCGTATCTGGTCCGGTCCCTGTCTCCCTGGTATGAACCCCACTTGGTCCTTATGTATGTAGGTATCTATAAAAGAGGCGAGTCTATTGGATAATATTTTTGTCATAAGTTTTAGGTCATTATTAATTAATGAAATAGGTCTGTAGTTACTGACTTCGCTGGGATCTTTACCTGGCTTAGGTATGACTGAAACAAAAGCCAAATTGGCATTAGGGTCTAGCGGAGATGCTTTAGCTAAGGAGTTGAAAAGGCGGACCAGGTACGGAGAGAGGGAATCTATAAAAGTTTTGTAATAGTGGTTTGAGAAACCATCTGGACCTGGGGCTGAGTCTTTTCTGAGCCCTTTTATGACTGCTCGGATCTCGGATTCTTGAAATGGGGATTCCAGAATGGAGCGGTGGGATTCAGAAATTTTAGGCAATGGGATTTTGTCTAGAAAAGCATCCAACTTTTGTTGAGAAATTGGGCAATCGTCGGAGTACAGGTTGGCATAAAAGGATTGGAATGATTTAAGAATTTTACTCGGGTTTTGGGTTTGCGATCCGGATTGGGTTTTTATTTTAGGTAGGGCAAAAGACCTGTGTTTCGGGGTAAGTTTGGCCGCTAGCTGGGGGCCAAATTTGTTCGCTCGTAGATAGAAACTGCCGCTGAGCCAATGGAGGTGCTTTTCTGCGTTGGAAGTCAAAGCCGAATTAAGGGATAGCCTAATAGTATCTAGTTTAGATAGAGAGGTAGGATTGGGGTTCAGTTTATGGGACTTGCTGAGATTTTTGTATTCTTTCTCTAGTTTCTTGATATCAATTTGCCGTTCTCTCTTTAATTTGGCTGCAAATTGGATCAATTTCCCTCTGATTACTGCTTTGCGAGCATTCCAGAGCGTGTTAGGGGAGATGTCTGCAGTGTCATTCAATAGAAAATACTCTTTAATATCCTTTTCTAGTATAGTACAGTGGACGGGATTAGATAAGATTTTCTCATTTAGGCGCCATGTGCGTAGGCCAGATGGGGATAACGAATTGGATATTCCTAAGATTACTAGGGAGTGGTCAGACCACGGAACATCGTGGATAGAGGCGTGGTTAGCAATTTGTATGTCAGAGTTCAATAAGAAAATATGGTCGATTCTAGCATATGTCTTGTGGGGTGCTGAGTAGTGTGTGTAGTCCAGTCCCTTGTTGCGGGGTTTAATTTCCTCCATGAATCAATGAGTCCCACCAAGTGAATAAGTTTGGCAATCTGGAGGCTTTGTTTGGGGGGTCATTTAAGGTGAGGGATCCCCTGAGCTGCTTTATCTAAGATCTGATCAAATGTAATATTGGAGTCCCCTCCCATAATCACCCTACCCTCAAAATGGGGTGAGAGAGTTGCCAGTAAGGAGGAGAAGAATTTAGCTTGGCCTTTGTTGGGGGCATAATAGGAAATGAAAGTGTATAGGTTACCTTCAATCAGTCCTTTGATTAGAATGTATCTCCCATCATTGTCTTTCACAGTTAAAGTGTGAGAGAAAGGGGTTTGTTTGGAGATTAGGATGGCTACTCCTCTCTTTTTCTCGCTAGCGTTTGCAAGAAAAAAAGTGGGGTATTTGTTGTGTAAAAAAGAAGGCGAGTAGTTTGAGGGGAAATGTGTTTTTTGGAGGAGCACTACATCTATTCCTCTTGGGTGATAGCTTTGGAAAGCTTTGCGTCTCTTGACGGGTGAGTTGAGCCCTTGGGTGTTATGGGAGGCAACTTTAAGTGCCCTCTGTAAGGGAGGTGGGTCAGTCATATTCACAAAGGGAGTAACCCTGGTGCGATAGGTGTGCTCCTACCCGGTTCCTTGATGATGCAGCGTGGAGTCTGGGAGAGAGATCTTGCTGTCGCAGCGGAGGGCTCTGGGTAAGGCCGGTCTCCTGTGCACCTTCCTGAAATATAAAAAAGGGGAAGGAGGAGAAGAGAGGGAAGAAGTGAGATAAAAGAGAATGAAAGAAGAGAGGAAGAATCATTAAATAATACAATCTAGTAACTTCAAAAAAGACTAGGCGTAAAAGCCCAGAAAAGCCAGGAACTGGACTGAAAAGTTCAGTTCGAGTCTGAGACCCAAAAACAAAAGGGTCTCAGAAAAACAAGAACAACCTCAGCCGAGGTTGTTAGTCTGGTGTAATCAGTGGGAGGATCTCCCCTGATCACAACAGAGGAAGTGGCGATGCTAGCCCAGCCGAGCCGCCGGGGCCCCATCTAATGGGGAAAAATGGAACCTAATGAGTGTGAAGCACAAAAAATTTGAATAATATACCCAAATAAAAGAAACGGAACAAAAATGAGGAGTTGAGCCCAAACTCTAAGAGGTACATGGGCAAATCACTGTTTTAAATAAAAATGACAAAACAAAACCCCCCACAGGGGACGGTCCACTAGTAACCGGGAGGGGGGATGGAGGGTAGGAGCAGGGATGTGGGAGGGAGGGGGGGGGAGTGAAGTGGGGTACAAACTTATGCCCTGGTGTTCCCGGAAGTCAATATAACCTCAAGTGCGGTCCATTATGAAAACCGAGAATAGTTGTCAAAAAAAAAAAAAAAAAAAAAAGAGAAAAAGAAAAACAACCCGGAGTCATCTTCTTCCATCTTCATTGCAGTGAAGAGAGTGGGGGAAGATCAGGTAAGTGCGACCACCCTCACTGGTGGATATGTGGGGTCTGATGGGGTGTACGCAATGTACACAAGAACCCCTCAATCAGAGGGTACATCCTTAGGGAAAAAAGGGAGTCACAAAGTCCTTATAGAGCTGAGAGAAGATGACTTCATCTTGGAGGAAAGGAATTGCGGTGACGCTTCGTTTGCTGTTTGTTCCAGAGGGGAGTGATGGGGCTGCCTGGAGGGGGTCTCTTCGAGGAACTTGACTTGGACGGAGGATCCTGGGGGGAAGCTTCTTGAGAGATGAATCCAAGTCGCAGGAGTAAGTGTTCGCCTTCTTGGAGTGAGGAGAATCCATACGATCTTTCCTTATGTTGGAACTGAAGACGGAAAGGGAAAGTCCAGCTATATTTAATTGATTTCTGAGAGAGGATTTCAAGCAGAGGTTTTAAAGCTCTTCTCTTTAGGATTGTAGTTTTGGAGATGTCTGCGAAGACTTGAATCTTGTTTCCTTGGAAGGATAGGGTGTCCAGGTTCCGAGATCTTTTCATGACCTCCTCTTTGGTCTCGTAATAGTGGGGCTTAACCACTATATCCCTCGGGAGCCCGTCCTGTCTGGGTGGTTGCAGCGCTCTGTGAGCCCTGTCAATCTCTAGTTTGCGGTCAGAGATATCTGGGATCAGTTCTTTCATGAAAAGCTGCACCGTGTCATGAATATTAGTTACAGATTCAGGGATACCTCGAATACGGAAGTTACCTCTCCGATTACGATTTTCCAAGTCGTCAATCTTCCCTAGTGCTGTTTCAAGTTGATCTTGCATCAAGTGAATGCAGTCGGTATTCTGATTGGTGCGCGCGACAGTATGATCAACTGCTTGTTCAATCAAGTCAATGCGAGCCCCCAAGCTCTGTAGGTCTGCCTTAATAGACGTGGTGATTTGTGCTGCGTTTTGGGCCAGTCCCGTGGCCAGCATGTCTGAAAAGCAATTCAGAAGTTGTGCCATGTCTGACTGGTGGGGAGAGTTCAGCGGTGCTGCCTGTTGCATAGCAGGGGATGGGGCGGGAGCATGCAGTGAAGGGATATGGAGCATGTCAGTTAGGGCCCTGTTAAAAATGGAGTCTTTGCTGGTAGGATAGGCATTCTTGGGGGAGATGTTACTCACAGAGGATCCCGGTGTGATGTTGGGAAGCTGATCCTCCTCTGGGATGTCAGCCATGATGACTCCGTCTCCTGTGTCTGCCTGTGAGGAGGCCGCGGCCGCCATCTTAGATGTAGTGGGGTCGGGTAGGCCAAAGGAGAGTTTCCTGCTAGCCGCTGGGCGCTGTGATCGGTTGGGCATATAGATTTGTGCCCATGAGCCTCCTCTACCAGCGGGTGTTAAGCAGGGACGGTTCCGCTAAGAAATCCGGCGTCTGGGGACCGCGGAAGGCTCGGCTGTGACGGAGCTCCCGTTCAGAGCGTCTTCCCGGGAGTCCCGCGCATGCGCACTTTTCTAATTTGCAAAATTTTATCACAGAAACTAAGAAAATGCGTTTTTTTTCAAAATTTTCGGTCTTTTTTCATTTATAGCGCAAAAAATAAAAAACCCAGAGGTGATCAAATACCACCAAAAGAAAGCTCTATTTGTATGAAAAAAAGGACAAAAAATTCATTTGGGTACAGTGTTGCATGACTGAGTAATTGTCATTCAAAGTGTGACAGCGCTGAAAGCTGAAAATTGGTCTGGGCAGGAGGGGGGTTTAAGTGCCCAGTAAGCAAGTGGTTAAAGACTGCTGCTGATGCTGAGTGCCAGGCTCCACCTCCATACTGACACAATCTTCCTCCTCCTCCTCCTCCTCCTCGTCCTCTTCCTGTGTGATCGGCGGGCACGCAGGAACACTGTCTGGATAAAGGGGGCCTTGAGAGCTAAGGAAGTCCTCCTCTTCCTGCCTCTGTTCTGCCTCAAGTGCCCTGTCCATTATTCCACGCAGCGTGTGCTCCAACAGGTGGACAAGGGGGACAGTGTCACTGATGCATGCATTGTCACTGCTCACCATCCTCGTGGCCTCCTCAAATGGTGACAGGACAGTGCATGCATCCCTGATCATGGGAAAAACCAAGCTCCCCTGACCCTGTCCTGGTGCCATAGTCGCACAGGTACTCATTGATGGCCCTCTGCTGCGTGTGCAGCCGCTGCAGCATGGCCAACGTTGAGTTCCACCTGGTGGGCATGTCACAGATTAGGCGGTTCTTGGGCAGGTTAAACTCCTTTTGGAGGTCCGTCAGCCGAGCACTGGCATTATATGACCGGCGGAAATGCACACAGACTTTCCTGGCCTGCCTCAGGACATCCTGTAAGCCCGGGTACCTGCCCAAGAACCGCTGCACCACCAAGTTAAGGACGTGAGCCAAACAGGGCACATGGGTCATTTGTCCCTGTCGGAGGGCAGAGAGGAGGTTGGTGCCATTGTCGCAAACCACCATTCCTGCCTTAAGTTGGCGTGGCGTCAACCACCTCTGAACCTGCCCCTGCAGAGCTGACAGAACCTCTGCCCCAGTGTGACTCCTGTCCCCCAAGCACACCAGCTCAAGCACCGCATGGCATCTTTTGGCCTGCGTACTTGCGTAGCCCCTTGAACGGCTACGGAGCACCGCTGGTTGCGAGGACAAAGCACAGGAAGAGGCCATGGAGGAAGAAGAAGAGGAGGGGGTGGAGGAGAGAGGTGTGTCACAATCATTAGCATTTTGGAGGCGTGGTGGCACTACTGCACCTTGTCCTGCATCCTTCCCAGCTGCCAGCAGAGTCACCCAATGCGCCGTGAAACTTAGGTAACGTCCCTGTCCATGCCTGCTGGACCATGAGTCAGCGGTAATATGCACCTTACCACTGACCGCCCTGTCCAGCGAGGCATGGACATTGCCTTCCACATGCCGGTAGAGAGCCGGAATCGCCTTCCGTGAGAAAAAGTGGCGTTTGGGTACCTGCCACTGAGGAACCGCACATTCCACAAACTCACGGAAGGGGGCAGAGTCTACCAACTGAAAAGGCAGCAGTTCAAGTGCTAGCAATTTTGCCAAGCTAGCATTCAACCGCTGGGCATGTGGCTGGCTGGGAGCAAACTTCTTTCGGCGGTGCAGCAGCTGGGGTAGGGAAATTTGCCTGGTACAATCTGACGTCAGTGTACCAAAAGCAGATTACCCACAAGTACTTGGCTGTGACACACCTAATTCTACACCTTCATTCCTCTCAGTGCAGGTCTCAGAGAGGACTGAAGGTATAGTGGGGTTGGAAATCTCAGCTGATGAGGAGCAAGGAGAGGTCCTCTTTGTTCTTTGGTGTGGGTCTTTTAGATACGCTTGCCAACGAACTGCATGGCAGGTCAACATATGTCTGGTCAAGCATGTGGTACCCAAGCGGGAGATGTTTTGGCCACGCGAGATACGCTTGAGACATATGTTGCAAATAGCAGCGGTGCGATCTGATGGACTCGTCTCAAAAAAGGCCCACACCAAAGAACTTTTTGAATAACGCGCAGAGACTGCAGCGCCCTGCACATGTGGAGCTTTGGGGTGTGATGCAGTCAATGTGCTGCCCTTAGGCTGGCCCCTGGAGGGCATCCTGCCTCGTTGGTGATGTGCCACCTCCTCCTCCTCTTCCTCTCTCCTATCAGGCACCCACGTTGAGTCAGTGACCTCATCATCCCCTCCCTCCTCATCACTGGAGCAAACCTGGCAGTATGCTGCAGCAGGGGGAGCATGACTGCCACATTGCTGTCCTTCTTGGGCACCCCCTCTGTCCGTGCTCATGTTACTGCCTTCATCGAGCTCAGTATCATCATCAGAGCCTTCCAAACGCTGGGCATCCTCCTGGAGCATGTACCCAACACTGTGGTCAAACAGTTTGAGGGACTCCTCAGGAGGACATGGTGGGGCTAGGGAAGGAGTCACTGATGACATTGAGCCGAGGGAAGAGGCCGCTGCTTTGCCAGACAAAGTACCCTGGGCATGGGTGAGAGAGGATGAGGAGGATAAGGACGGCTTGGTCATCCACTCGACCAAGTCTTCCGCATGTTGCGGCTCAACACGGCCAGCTGCCGAAAAAAGGGCCAAGCGTGTCCCACGGCCACGTGCTGATGAGGATGCACCGTCTCCACGACCAGCACTAGACACAGAGCCTGCTTGCCCTCTTTTATTGGCTTGTGACTGTCTGCCTCTCCTTCTTGGCCTTCCAGACATACTAATGGCCTGTAGCTGCACTAAGCTGGGATATATATATATATATATATATATATATATATATATATATATGTGTACTGATACTGCAGCTAGCAAAATCAACTGCCTGCCTGTAGTATGAGAACACCACCAACCTTCTACAGGTAGCTTTATCTGAACACTGTGAGGTGGACGCACCCCACTAACTTGTAGGTTTAGCTGAACACTGTGAGCAGGACGCACTGCACTAACTGTATATAGTCTAGCTGCCTGACTGTGGTACTAATAGGATAAAAAGAACACCAGTAATTTTCTTCAGGTAGCTGTATATACTGTAACAAGACAAGCCTGCCTGTCAGTAAGAAGATAACAGGAACGGATCTAGCTGAACACTGTGAGCAGGACGCACTGCACTAACTGTAAATAGTCTAGCTGCCTGACTGTGGTACTAATAGGATCAAAAGAACACCAGTAATTTTCTTCAGGTAGCTGTAAATACTGTAACAAGACAAGCCTGCCTGTCAGTAGGAAGATAACAGGAACGGATCTAGCTAAACTGAATACAGTGTGTATATATATATATATATGCAACACCTGGGATGCATATATATACACAATACACTGTAAGTGCAGCTAACTGACTGACTGTTCTGCCTAATCTATCTAACTCAAATCAAAGCGGTAAGGTGCAGGCATTGAGGCTGATCTGAAGTCTGAAGCCTAGTACACATGATGAGATTATTGGACAAATGATCATATATTTTTTTTGCATGCTAGTCTCTATATCAAAAATGAGGAGGTTACTAAAGTACAAAAATTCTGGTAAGACAGAATAAAAATTTGGAAGTGATGTAATGTGTTGTATTGTATTTTCGAATGAAAGCTGTACTGATTAAACTAAAATTGCACAGTCTGGTATTGTATGAGAAAATGTTTTGTGTTTGTCCCTTTGGATAATTGCATACGAAAGTTGTGTACTAATGATCAGATTATCGTACGATCGCTTAAAAAACTGTAATTTTTTTACAATTTTCTAATGGGGTGTACGGGCCCTCAAGATGCATGCATTCAGGCTGATTTGGGGTCTAAATGTATACATGCTTTGTGTGCACACTAGTTAATATAATAATATTTAATGAGTTTAATTTGCCATTAGCAGTACAATTATGAGTATAAAAACGACAGTACGCTATTGTTCACTGGCACAGTGGTTGTCTAATGCTTGTAAAAATACGCTTAATGTGGAAAAGGTTGCTGACCCCTGGACTAATTCCATTGAAATAATTGCAGGCACAGTTTTTGGAGAGCTGTAATTGGGAATGAGCTGTAGGTAAGTTACCAAAATTATTAGGTCATATATTTTAATTATGATGGTTCTTTTGTTCCTTGCAAATTAGCACACTACCAGCCCATGAAATGTATTTATCACTTTTATAGATCTAAAAATGCTTGATCACAAAACCTGATGCCACCTATCTTTATTTCCTTTATTTCGTTCACTTCTTTTTCCTTTTCCTTTCACTCCTTTTATACTGTATATTATTCCTTGTTGCACCTGATCCCTCTTTTATAACCTCTATAGTGCAGTGCAACTGAACAAATATGTGACAAAAATCCTCAACATCCTCCAAACCAAATATAACTAAATATTAATCAATCCTTTCAGAACTAGAATAATATTATATATAATAATAGTTCATAAACAGTGCTCTTCAGTAGATTATTCCTTTTCCAATATTGAGTGCATCACCAGCACCAGGGGAAAAACCTGCTCACCTCATATACAGGCTTATCATCACAACTCCTGCCATTCCCCCTGGACCATCCACTTCTCTCCGGGAACTCAGCACTCTTTTTGCTTATATCTCATAAGCAAACCACATGTAATAAAAAGGCAATTGCAAAAGTTCTTATATCATTCCCATCAGCTGGCTCACTACTCCGCTGACGAAGTTCTAGTGAACGTAACGCGTACGAGGGAGAGGAGCTACGTCTGACGTCATCCTGGACGAACATGCTTCATACCGCTCTGTATTTGTGCTTGATTTGATCGCCTCTATGTGGGTAGTTTTATTGTAATAAAGCCTTGGATTATTTTTAAACGTAGAGCACTTAGATCTCTTTTATGCATTTATTCTTGGGGGAATCGTTTTGGAGTTCTGGAATTCCAGTTCCTGTCGGATATGACCCCTTTATGGGTGTTGGCTACCTGTTAGGTCAGGGGTCTATTTTTTGAGGTGAGCGAAGCGACTGTCTTGGAGGTGGAGGGATTGTCACTTGATGCATAGTCCCTTGGTCTCCTTTCTTCACGTGGATACCCTTTGCTGATGTTATCTGGGCCTTGTAGTTCTCCTTGTTTAATATTGGACTTTGCTATATGGTGATTTTCTTGCACTTTTTTGTATTGTTGACATGCACTATATTGTCAAAAGTATTGGGTCGCCTGCGTTTACATGCACATAAACTTTAAGGGGATCCCAGTCTTAGTCTGTAGGGTTCAATATTGAGTTGGCCCACTCTTTGCAGCTATAACAGCTTCAACTCTTCTGGGAAGGCTGTCCACAAGGTTTAGGAGTGTGTCTATGGGAATGTTTGCCCATTCTTCCAGAAGCGCATTTGTGAGGTCAGGCACTGATGTTGGACGAGAAGGCCTGGCTCGCAGTCTCCGCTCTAATTCATCCCAAAGATGTTCTATTGGGTTGAGGCCAGGACTCTGTGCAGGCCAGTCAAGTTCTTCCACCCAAAACTAACTCATCCATGTCTTTATGGACCTTGCTTTGTGCACTGATGCGCAGTCATGTTGGAACAGGAAGGAACCATCCCCAAACTGTTCCCACAAAGTTGGGCGCATGAAATTATCCAAAATGTCTTGGTATGTTGGCGTCTTAAGAGTTCCCTTCACTGGAACTAAGGGGCCAAGCCCAACCCCTGAAAAACAACCTCACGCCATAATCCCCCCTCCAAAAAATTATTTGGACCAGTGCACAAAGCAAGGTTCATAAAGACATGGATGAGCGAGTTTGGATTGGATTATCTTTTTAATTATCAACCTGAACATGATTGTAAATGTAGCTTCAAATAGGGAACCTGTCAAAAAAAATCCCCAGAGATCTTAGGCACCCTAATATGTCCCTTTAACAATGTCCTTGTGCCTTTGGGTATGGTGAAGCATGTGAAATGCCATCTGTCTCCCAATAAAGTAGCATTTGGGACCTGAGCAGGCAGTTGCCAGGCCCAGTGTTGTAACATGGGGGCAGGGGAGTGTTCAGAAGTAATCAAATTTTTTTTTTTTAAAGGGGCCTTTCCCTCCGTGCTCACACGCGCCAAAGAAAACACATACGTAAGTCGCGTAAACAGTGTTCAAATCACACATGTGAGGTATCGCCACGATCATTAGAATGAGAGCAATAAATCTAGCACAAGACCTCCTCTGTAGCTCTGAACAGGTAACCATTAACCACATGCTGACTGCCCGCGGTCGTTTGACGGTGGCAGAATGGCTCCCCTGCACGTATCGCCGTAGCTGTATGGCGGTCGCTTTAAGGGGTTTAGGGGGCGCGCTTGCGCCCTCCGCGTCACTGAGGAGCCAATGCACGTCCCCGGCGGCCGCGATGTTCACCGGGCACCTGAGATCACTTGTGACAGAGCAGGAACATGGATCTGTGTGTGTAAACACACAAATCCACGTCCTGTCAAGGGAGAGGAGACAGATCGTGTGTTCCTAGTATATAGGAACACCGATCAATCCCCTCCCCCACAGTTAAAACACACAGTGAGGGAACACATTTAACCCCTTGATTGCCCCCTAGTGTTAACCCATTCCCTGCCAGTGACATTTATACAGTAATCAGTGGCTATTTATAGCACTGATTGCTGGATAAATGTCAATGGTTTCCAAAAAGTGTCAAAAGTGTCCGATCTGTCCGCCACAGTGCCGATAAAAATCGCAGATGGCCGCCGTTACTAGTAAAAAAAAAAATCTTAATAATAAAAATGCCATAAATCAATAACCTATTTTGTAGGCGCTTTAACTTTTGCACAAACCAATCAATATACGCTTATTGCGTTTTTTTTACCAAAATTAAAAAATAATAAAAAATAAAGTTAAACAATACCGACACTGTCAACTGCCAACACTGTAAAAATAATAACAAAAAATATATAAATTGTAAAAAAAAAAGTTGTAAAAAATAAAATAACATAAAAATAAAAAACTACTGACACAGTCCACACCTCATCAGTGCCACCTATCAGTGCCCATCAGTGCTACTGTCACATGACATTTAAAAAAAGTATTGGTAAACAGTATAGGCGAGTACTTAAAAAAAAGTATCGGTACTTGTACTCGGTCTTAAAGTGGTATTGGTGTAACCCTAGTATGTATATGTGCGTAGTACATTTGTGTTTACATGCCTGTGTATGTATACACATTACTCTTAATCCTGACCCCCTATTTCTATACAATCAGAACTGATTTTATTAGGGCGGGTTCATAATACCAATAAGAAAATACCATTCCTCTGAAAAGCGATGCAGGCTCAGATCGCTTTTCAGAGTATTTGACAGGCAGTGTAGAGGCAATATGTTGCACCGTGACTGGAAAAATGTTGAGAAATCCTGATACAGAGAAACCGATCGCCCCTCCCTCTCCCAGGCTTTCAGCGGCAGGAGGAAAACGAAGAGATTAGTTTCTCTATATGCAGCCGCCCCCGCCGCTCCTCCTATACAGCTTCTTTATGCTGCCCCCCTGTGTGCTCTCCAGCCCCCCTGTACTTTGTCATAGCTCTGCAGGGTTCCCCCTCCCCTCTCTTGCCGGCTGCTGTAGGGTATCTGTTTCTGAATGGGGAGTCAGTGATCCATACCGATCACTGACTCAGTCCATTCATAACTGAAACTTAAGGGATGACTTAACAACAGGGTCCTTGCACCATCATTACTATAGGCTTGGCGCTTCTCTTGGACCACTTTAGACCTGCTGCCTCACTTGGATTAATTGTCCTATTTAAAATCACTACACTGGGACATTATGGATACAGGCATGGTATATGTAATGGCTATTTATCATAAAGAGGGAAGACTGTTCTCTCCCTCCCTACAATAAAGATAAATATATCCCAAGCAACCTACTGGCGGGCTCTGTCCCGCACCGCAAAAATCCCCCCTCCCCCATTCTGGTGTAGATGTCTTTTAAATACTATATACACTACAAATATACCTTATGTATTATGTACCTATGTGGGCATCGTATTAAAACTCCGGTAACATACAATATATTAGATTTGTTTGACCGTTAATGGTCGTCGCTAGTACTATGTATGATTTATTCTGAATCAGAGGAACTTATTTTCTTGTCTTGTCTTTGTTTCAGTACGGGTTACCAGTCTATATTGCCCTAAGTGTGTGGTCCAGTCCTCCTACTGGTATTGTCCGTCTGGGATCTGGCACCCAGGGGCAATCCGTGCCGGTTGGTTCAGCGGTTGATGTCCGGTGAATGGTGGTAATAGCCTTATTCTTTTAAAATTTTAATAGTAGGTGAGCAATAACTCTATGTAATCAATGTTTTTCTATTGTTATGATTTGATTTCATGTATGACCATTATGTAATTTGAGACTGTTTATTGTTTACAGAGTTTAAATGAATCAATGACATCATGTCTAGCCCTGATGAAGCGAAAATCCTTTTGCGAAACATGTTGGCTTTAGTCACGTATGAATTTTGAAATTTACTACTGGATGGTCATATGTCTGTATACGTTTTGACAATACTATTTTTAATCATATCTCAATAAATATTGTTAATTTTTTACCAAACTTGTTTGATTTTCACCTACTAGACTCAGTATTTTCCTTTTAAAGTCCCATTTATTTCAGGAGGGGGTATCCCTATTTCCCCCCCCTTCTCCTTTCCTTTTATGATATACATGAACCAGGGATTGGAAAAATTACCTGAGATATCCCCTGATATAGTCCAACCATCTTTCTCTGACTACATATAACTGAAACATAGTAAACTGTATTTACTATGCTTCTGTTTGTGAATGAAGGGGAAGCTCTGTACAGAGCTATTCCTGTCTATGCATTTTGTGCATTTTGTGCAGCTGAGGCTGCAGAGATGGAGATTGAAGGCTGTGTCCTCAATCGCTTTTCTCTGTCTTAAAGGTAAAATATCAGAGGTCTGTGTAGACCCCTGATATCTCAGCAAAGCCCCCAAACTGGACTCCTAAAAAACTAAAAAAAATATTTTTAAAAATAATATTGTAAAAAAATAAATGGTTTAAAAAAAAAAAAAAATAGACAACAGTGGCAGAACTACCAGGGTCACAAACGTCGCACTTGCGACTGGGCCCTGGAGTTCCACCACTGGGCTCGGAGGGAAGGGCCCCTGCTGGGGGTCAGGGGGGCCCTTCATGGTTTCTTGCATAGGGGCCCTGAAGGTTATAGTTACACCAATGATATACATTATATACACCCCTCACATTTTTGTAAATATTTTATTATATCTTTTCATGTGACAACACTGAAGAAATGAAAGTAGTGAGTGTACAGCTTGTATAACAGTGTAAATTTGCTGTCCCCTCAAAATAACTCAACACACAGCCATTAATGTCTAAACCGCTGGAAACAAAAGTGAGTACACCTTAAGTGAAAATTTCTAAATTGGGCCCAATTAGCCATTTTCCCTCCCCGGTGTCATGTTACTTGTTAGTGTTACAAGGTCTCAGGTGTGAATGGGGAGCAGGTGTGTTAAATTTGGTGTTATCGCTCTCACTCTCTCATACTGATCACTGGAAGTTCAACATGGCACCTCATGGCAAAGAACTCTCTGAGGATCTGAAAAAAAGAATTGTTGCTCTACATAAAGATGGCCTAGGCTATAAGAAGATTGCCAAGACCATGAAACTGAGCTGCAGCACGATGGCCAAGACCATACAGCGGTTTAACAGGACAGGTTCTACTCAGAACAGGCCTCTCCATGCTCGACCAAAGCAGTAGAGTGTACGTGCTCAGCATCATATCCAGAGGTTGTCTTTGGGAAATAGACGTATGAGTGCTGCCAGCATTGCTACAGAGGTTGAAGGGGTGGGGGGTCAGCCTGTCAGTGCTCAGACCATACACTGCACACTGCATCAAATTGGTCTGCATGGCTGTCGTCCCAGAAGGAAGCCTCTTCTAAAGATGATGCACAACAAAGCCCCCAAACAGTTTGCTGCAGACAAGCAGACTAAGGACATGGATTACTGGAACCATGTCCTGTGATCTGATGAGACCAAGATAAACTTATTCGGGTTCAGATGGTGTCAAGCATGTGTGGCGGAAACCAGGTGAGCAGTACAAAGACAAGTGTGCCTTGCTTACAGTCAAGCATGGTGGTGGGAGTGTCATGGTCTGGGGCTGCATGAGTGCTGCCAGCACTGGGGAGCTACAGTTCATTGAGAGAACTATGAATGCCAACATGTACTGTGACATACTGAAGCCGAGCATGATCCCCTCCCTTGGGAGACTGGGCCACAGGGCAGTATTCCAACATGATAACGACCCCAAACACACCTCCAAGACACTGCCTTGCTAAAGAAGCTGAGGGTAAAGGAGATGGACTGGCAAATGGAAGATGGAGGAGCGCAAGGTCTCTAACATCTACCAGCTCCGTGATGTGGTCATGGAGGAGTGGAAGAGGACTCCAGTGACAACCTGTGAAGCTCTGGTGAACTCCATGCCCAAGAGGGTTAAGTCAGTGCTGGAAAATAATGGTGGCCACACAAAATATTGACACTTTGGGCCCAATTTGGACATTTTCACTTAGGGGTGTACTCACTTTTGTTGCCAGGGGTTTAGACATTACTGGCTGTGTGTTGAGTTATTCTGAGGGCACAGCAAATTTACACTGTTATACAGGCTGTACACTCACTACTTTACATTGTAGTAAAGTGTCATTTCTTCAGCGTTGTCACATGAAAAGATATAATAAAATATTTACAAAAATGTCAGGGGTGTACTCACTTTTGTGAGATACTGTATATTAAAAGGGACAATTTACAGTTTGATATTTGTAGTTAACCCTTATTCGTTTTATAATACATACGGTTCCATTCACACCTGCGTTTCGTGCTAAAGCCCGTTTTCTAACACTTTTTTTTGTCATGTTTTTCGTGGGACAGCCTAGCACAGCCCATTCACTTGAATAGGCTTCCCTACACGCAACTAACATGCCAAAAGAAGCTCCCGCACCTTTTGTTTTTTTTACTGCACATTTTGACACATTTGTCAAGTTGACAAAACACAGGTTTCCTAGCCGTGTTTGGGGTGTCATTGAGAATTAATGGCACCGCAAGCGAGACCCATTTTTTTTCCTGCGTTCATGAAACACGCAGGTGTGAATGGGGCCTTAAGCCTAGGTTGATATCTGGGACAAAATGGAGACACAGAATGTGGGACTTTTTAGGCACCGTATCGAACACACAAAATCGTATATATATGTAAATATTGTCTTTTATTAGAAAATAGATTAAAAACAAATTAAAACCATTAAGTAGTATTAACCCAAACTAGTGCGTGCGCATACACACCCCCTGTGTACAGATAGGGAGCCTCCAAAATATTGACACTGGCACATACGTAATGAAACAAACACGGTCACCAAGGACAAATAATATAGCAGGGGGCTATCTCTGTAGAGGGGTGCGTCGCCTCACACTAGGCGGACAGTGTTGTGCTCAACATGTTTCGCGATGACAATTAACGCTTCTTCGATAGTGTAAAGGGTTAATTACAGTGTTAAACCAAGCAAAATGTGTGGACCACAAAAGAGTGAGGAACAGAGCCAGTGGCAGGCATGACCCCCCCCCCTCCCCCATATGATTACAAGTAGAAATAGGCATACACAACAAAGGGTTATTGTATATGGCTATCCGAGGTTTATTGGGGGTAGCAACTTCATCTCCCCATAGTACAAAGTGTAACGATAGAATTGTCCAAGGATAAAGCATGAGCTCTATATATCCCTGATAATATGCAGCCTCAATCTTCCATGCAGTATGCCGGCTTCTTTCTAATATAATTAGGGCAGATTCACCAAGGTAGCCTTACCCTAGGGCCTCATTTACCACTGTATGGTCAGCTCTGCTCCTCACTGACTGGCTGCTAGACCTCCACTGGAGATGACCAGCTGTCTGAGGCGACGCACCCCTCTACAGAGGTACCCCCTATAGCCCTCTATGAGATACCAACATTTGGCATGGACAAATGAGGAGCATCTAGTGGCTAACTAGTTGGAGGAATGCCAGGATAGTGGAGTGGTTATCCCTATATGAACCAAAGGCAAAACTTTTTTTAGGCTCTGGTGAGTGTCCATTTTAGAAGGTGGTGGTGGCACATGAAGCGGTGAAAAGTTACTGTTGCAAAGCACGGATGAGAATTGAAGCATATGAGCACACTGAATACATATGATAAATGACAATGGACTTTGGGGATTAATATCATATGCTTATGGTTTAAGTTGTGATAGATTGCACTTCATGATATTTTGCACTTTATTGTCACGTTGCACTTTATAGATTTAAAGGGTAAGGTTGGTATATAAGGTATAAACACTGTATTAGTGGTAACATTGTATTAGCACTTGTTTGGATTAGCGCAGTTACATTATTTGAATACAGAGATAGCCCCCCGCTATATTATTTGTCCTTGGTGACCGTGTTTGTTTCATTACGTATGTGCCAGTGTCAGTACTTTGGAGGCTCCCTATCTGTACACAGGGGGTGTGTATGCTCACGCACTAGTTTTGGTTAATACTACTTAATGGTTTTAATTTGTTTTTAATCCATTTTCTAATAAAAGACAATATTTACATATATATACGATTTTGTGTGTTCGATACGGTGCCTAAAAAGTCCCACTTTCCGTGTCTCTATTTTGTTCTGTACTAGTTAGGGATGAGGCATAGTGTATCACTTTTTATGTCCATGATAGCCACGTTATGGTGACATAGTTTATTAATTGTTCCTAGGTTGATATCTGTGTGGGTTGGGAAACTGTGAAACTGAATGGTGCCAAAGCAACATGTGGTTTCCGTGCGGCTGCGTTTTTAAAAAAGGGGCAGGGACTTTTCTCCTGCATTTCCTGCAGGTACATCGGCCCATTATAATGGATGGGCTGCTGTGCCACAGGGGGTGTGCCAGGGCACACCTTAGTCACTACATGCATTGCCAATTTCTCCTACTGCCCGGGCTTCCCCCCATGTTGGCCCCCCACCCTGCAGTCCTGCTGGCTTCCCTCTCCCCCTGGCTGCTGTAAATAATGTTTACTATGCTTCGGTTTGTGAATAAACAGGACACTGCTCAGCACAGAGTTCTTCCCATTCATTCACTGTCCTGTGCAGCTGAGACTGCAGAGAAAGGCATGTGTGTTTGAGTTTTGGGGTGCACACCCTAATGCAATAGGCTGCACACACCTATGCAAATGCGGCACAAAGGACCTACAATAGTGTGAACCCAGGCTAAAGTAGTTGTGAAGTCAAGTTAACTCATATATACATACATATTCTAATAGGTAGTGATAAACCTTTAAATGAGAAATGGCAGGATCAAACACTTTAACAAGCAAATATAGTCAAAATAAAAGAGGCATATGTATTCCCTGAATCTGGGTGTGTTTTGTATATTTAATCCACATCTGTGCAGTAATCTATCATAAAACTTCCTGTGCAGGAGCTTCTTGTAAAAATAAGACCAGTCACTACTGCTCTCTCATATTCTGCAGGGTGACTGGTCTTGTCTCCGCCCCCTCCTGTCATTTTCTGCAGGCAGCCTGTATCGGGTGGAGCTGTTGGGTCCCTCCCACAGCTCTCTTCTGTGCAGTATGACGGTGATATTGCTGCAACTTTTTCTAGGTTTGCAAAGGCCTTTGTTGCACACCTACTGGAATTATATTCTTTTTAGAGCATATAAGGAACATATTTAACCACTTCCGGCCCGGCCTATAGCAGAATGACGGCCGGGCAGTAATTCCGTTATCCTGACTGGACGTCATAGGACGTCTTTCAGGATAACGGCCGGTGCGTGCCCGTGGGGGGCGCGCGGCGATCGGTGGCGCGGCGTGTCAGTCTGACACACCACAACACCGATCTTGGTAAAGAGCCTCTGACGGAGACTCTTTACCACGTGATCAGCCGTGTCCAATCACAGCTGATCATGATGTAAACAGCCGATCGGCAGCTCTTCTGACAGGGGAGGTCTGTACTGATTGATTATCAGCGCACACCCCTCGCGGATGCCCACACTGGACCACCAGGGATGGTCACAATGGATGGCCACAAGGTATGCCACCAGTCAGTGCCCAGACAGATGTCAATCAGTGCCCAGACAGATGAAAATCACTGCCCATCAGCAATGCCTGCCAGTGCCATCAGTGGTGCCATCTATCAGTGTCTAGCAGTGTCCATCAATGCACATCAGTGCCGCCTATCAGTGCCACCCATAAGTGCCCATCAGTGTCGCCTATCAGTACTCATTAGTGCCACCTCATCAGCACCCATCAGTGAAGGAGAAGACGTACTTATTTACTAAATTTTATAACAGAAACAAAGAAAAACATTTTTTTTTTTTTAATTTTCGGTCTTTTTTTTATTTGTTTAGGAAAAAAACAAAACAAAACGCAGAGGTGATCAAATACCATCAAAAGAAAGCTCTGTTTGTGGAAACAAAATGATAAAAATGTTGTTTGGGTACAGTGTAGTATGACCGCGCAATTGTCATTTAAAAAGTGACAGCTCTGAAAGCTGAAAATGGGCATGGGCAGGAAGGAAGGCAAGTGCCTGGCATTGAAGTAGTTAAAGCTTTAGGTTGCATTCACTTCTAGGCATTTTGAGAATGCATGCAAAATCACGCCACTTTTATGAGCACTTTTAGCACCTTTTTGTGCTATGAGCATAGGACAGCCCATTTATTTTAATGATCTGCCCTACACATTACAAATGCAATAAAGTAGCTCATGTAGCTTTTTTAAGCATTGAGCTTCACACTTTTAATTGCACGTTTTGACACATTTGTTGCACGCTTTTCTATGCAGAAAGACATGTGTCTGTTTGCCGTGTTTGGGGTGCCATTAAAGTGGTAGTAAACTAAACACTAAACTCCTGAATTAGATTTTTACCTACAAGTAAGCTTATAATAAGGCTTACCTGTAGGTAGAATGAATATCTCCTAAAAGTACATTGTTTAGGAGATATTCCAATGAGCAGCAGCCGGTGACATCACTGGCGCATGCGCTCTGAAGGAATGGCATAACTGTGTTGTTTCTTCAGAGCTCTGTGCCATTGCCGTGACTCCAGCACGCATGCGCGGGAGTGACATCGCGGCTCAGCCATTCAGGCGGCTGCAGCCCGCAAACCTGGAAGTTAGACCGGATGAAGATGGAAGCCCTGTCAGCAGTGACAGCGTGCTGCTGGAGGGCTTCATTTCAAGGTAAGTCTTTCATAATGTGCTAGTACGTGATGCATACTAGCATATTATGTATTTACCTTGCAGAGATAACTTTTTTTGCGCAGTTATAAAGTGAACAGTTGTGAAGTGTGGCTAAAAAAAAAAAAGCGTCTGACTAGTCAGAGGATTTTCTCCCCTATTCACAGATGATATTATAGGCGGTGGAGTCAGTGAAAAAGCTTTTCTCAATGGAGGAGAGAGTAGGAAGGGGAGTGTACCTGTCAGATCATCCTTCGTGCGGTTGAGCCTGAAGACCCAAAGCTGTTAGTGCCCACAGTGCCAGACGTTCAGCAGCAAGAGGACAAGGCAGCCCTGCAGGGAAGATTTCTATGGCTGCACATTGTGGGACATACAGTACTTCATTAACAATCTAACTAAAGCTGTAGATTTTTTTTTTAAAGTGGATGTAAACCCTCACATATACCCAGTGAAGTGAACAGCCTCAGATGATACACAGGGATGAAACAAATCTCCCTACATAAGTTTTACATGCATATCTGCTGTCTTCAACTTTATATAGTGTTTAGAAAGTGCACATCCTGTTAGAATTTTCTCTTCCTGATTCACCTGTGGGCGTGGATTCTTGGAATACAATGGAAGACAGCTGATTGGAGGAAAGGCACACACCCCCACTCCAAATAGGCAGAGACTTGCAGAGCGCTGCTGTGAATAGACCAGCTCTCTGCTAATCTATTTATAGCACCCACCCGGACACAAAAATTTAGGCTGGTTTTATCATGTCAGAACTTGTCAGAAGTTATCATGCTGATAACAGAAGAATTGAGCAGGAGAAAGCCACGGGACATAGGGCTTTGAAGAGAGATAAAAAAACACTGCAGATAGATGTGCCCAGCTCAAATTTCATGAATCAGGTTTACATCCACTTTAACTAAACTTCAGCTTAACCAGTGGACAGTGCAGTCTGGAGCCAGTCTGTTGGGGCAGGGGTCTCCAAACTTTCTAAACAAAGGGCCAGTTTACTGTCCTTCAGACTTTATGAGGGCCAGACTGTGGCCAGTGGGAGTAGAAAATGTCCCGGCACCAGTGGGAAAAAATAATGCCCCATTGTTTGTTTCAGTGAAAATAATTGCGCACCAATATTGGTGTAAGTGGGAGGAATTGTGCCCCATCGTTGATGTCATTGGGCCCCATCCTTTGTGTCATTGAGAGGAATTGTGCCCCATCATTGGTGTCAGTGGGAGGAATTGTGCCCCATCATTGGTGTCAGTGGGAGGAAATGTGCCCCTTTCATTGGTGTCAGTGAATGGAATAGTGCCCCAAGGACTGGATAAAAGCAAGCAAGGGGCCACATCTGGCCCCCGGGCCTGCAGTTTGGAGACCACTGTGTTAGGCTTGATTCACACCTATGCATTTTTAGTGCTTTTTGCATTTTGCAGATTTGAACTACAGTCCATTTAACATGGTTTCCTATGTGACACTTTCTGTAGTGCGAAACTGCAAAAAGCACTAAAAATGCATAGGTGTGAATCCAGCCTTAGGAAGAAGCAGAGGAGTGCTTTGCCATCCTAGGCTATGGGTCTGTTTGTTTCTACTGATGCATACAGTGTAGGGACATCTCTAGTGCTTGCATGCAAGGGTGACTCCATAGGCCATCCTAAAACAGGAAACCTGGAGCAGAGGTCATGGCACCAGATTAAACTGGAACATAGGCTTATGAACTTATTTGATATATTATCTGTTTGTATGTATAATTATAAAAATAAAGAAAAAATTATCCTTTGATATACAAAAAAAAACTGGAACATAGGCATTAAAATTAAAAGGAAACATTAAAAGAAAAGGAAGCTGCATACTCAAGAAGTCATTAAATCAGTGGCAGAAAGTTCTTAAAAAGGAAGAGGTTTTAATATCACTTTAATAGCAAAAAAAATAAAAATCGTGGTCTAGGGTATAAAAAGAAACTATGCAATTACAGTTTCTTGACTGAACCAGTCCAGCTATACTTTTTGTTTCATAATATAGCATACAAGTGGAGTTCTGCTCATTAACGAGCTTTTAATAAAGAACTTTATTTAATGATTCACTAAATCTGTGGACTTTATGTGAGCAAACTTCAATAATGGAAAATGCATCATTCATCTGGATTCATGCTGTGTGGCAGCTGACGAGGTAATTGATGTTCTCAGAGGCCAAGACCACAATCTGCACTGTTCAATCAATACACTTCCCTCCCAGCTGGTATTCTATAGAACATGCTATAGGTAATAGGATTTTCATATAACTAAAAACATGCTGCATAATGCAAAGTGACAAGACTGGCATCATGAGCATACCAGGGAACCTGCTAGATCTTACCCAGCATGTCTGGCTTTTGTCACGTCGCTGGCTCTATGGTTTGACAGCTAAAATCACCAGCTTTGGCACAGCCTGTATTGTTTGTCAGCCTCCCGTTCACATTAAGTAAGGCATTGAAATCGCACGATTTCAAAGCCGCATCTCAGTGTGACTTTGAAGACAGCTTCATGCACAGATGTCTATTGAAGTCGCACCCGAAAATCGCCAAAAGTAGTGCATGTACTACTTTTTCAAAACGATGCGGCTCCAAAGTCGGCGTTGCATCAATTTGAACACTGCCATTGCCGGCAATAGGATGCAACTTGTCATGCGATTTGACCTGTCAAATCTCATGACAAATCGCTGCAATGTGAACGGGGGCTAAAGAAAGTGTGTCACATGACTTGAATCCTAGAGTGCCTTGTTTGTATACAAAGTCATGTGATGTCAGTGTCACACATGCTGTGTCTGTCACACTGGCTACTTGGAGAAAAGAAAGAAGGGGACTGGTGATTGATACATTAGATGAGCCCCCACCATAAACCTGCCCAGAAAAAGATGTGAAGGAAGGGGATGGCGTAGGACAGTGGATGAGTAGGAAGGCGGAATCGCAGACACTAGGGTTGATTTACTAAACCTGGAGAGTGCAAGATCTGGTGCAGTTCTGCATAGAAACCAATCAGATTCCATTTTTATTTTTTATTTTTTTGTCAAAGCTTAAAGTGGATGTAAACCCAATTTTTTTTTTTTTTTTAATGTCATAATGTAGAGTATACTATTCCCTATCATTTGAGCCCAGTCTTGCCACAAAGAGTTAATCCAGCTCTGAGCAATCCTCTTTTATTGTTCAGTGAGATAAATCTTGACAAACAGAGAAAAACTTTGTCAAGTCCTCCCCCTTGCTGTGAGTGACAGGTGATTTACATATCTCGTGCACTAGCCTAAGACATGCATTATTTTTTAATTCCCACCCCCACTCCTTTCTTCAGCAGCTCTGCAAGGATTGGCCGTTCCACACCTCAGCATGATTTGGCATGCTGAAGTCATGTGGTTACTTTCCTGTCTTTTCACTGGATGTTAGAGATCATAGCAGAAGTTCAGTGTAAGAAATACACAGGAGAAAATGCATATTGACAAGGGGAGTGTAGAGGTGGGCGGGGAGTCTACTGACATCACGACTCTACCCACCGAGCCCCAGACAACAAACACACCCACAGAATCTGCAGTTTTTCGGGTCTCATAACAGACAGAGGAGAGACATTTGACAGGTAAAGATACATGCAGGAGGCATGTATATCCTTATAGATAACCCCTATGGCAGTAGTTTAGAAAGGATGACATTGGGTTTACATCCACTTTAAGCCCTGGTTCACATTGATGCTACTTGAAGTAGCGCGATTTCAGCTGCTACTTAATAAACAAAGAAATAAAAAGAGAGAGGGGCGCACCGGCCATGTGCATTATCTTTTGTAAAACATTTATTGAATAAAATGATAAAAGAAATTACTCACAAGCAGTAGTAAAATCTGGTGTCATAAAACTCGAGCAACAACAAGCAGCTTGGTGGTGATGATGAGCGAAGCCTTCCAAAGGTCTTAGAGGAACATGTAAGCTTCACTACTAGCTGACGCGTTTCGAAGGGCACGTCCCTTCTTCATCAGAGCTCAGCAGTGAACCCTCCTTCAACACTCCCTGTATATATATATAGTGTGTGTGCCAAAAGGCCCAGTCAGTGGAGTAGGGCGGACTTGTGGGGCCCCTCCCCCTTAAAAAATCCCTCCCTCATGGGCAACTCACTTGTGCAAGTGAATAGATGGTGATAGATGCTAAATAAATAAAAATAAATAAAATAAAATAAATAAAATAAGCTAAAATTGAAATTAAATTAAATGTAAAAGATTGAATAAAGAATAATACATAGTAAATGAATGTAAATAAGGAATTGAGAATGATGTAAGATATAAATGTATAATCTACAATCAAAAGGGTGTCAATGTGGTTGAAAATGTCAACAAACCACAGCAAAAGTAAACCAGAAGTACACATGACATACAGTGATAGCGGCATAATGTCCAGAGTGGCACGGGGAAAGTGCACCTTTAGCAGGGGAAGTAGTCATTGTAGATAGCAGGCTAACTTAATGTAACAAGGCGCTGTACCTTCCATGCCCGATCCTGATTTCTGTGTGAGCGGCTCTGTGTAAGAGAGCCGCTCGCCGATCGTTTCCGCGTGTTTTTCTATGTTGGAACGCACGCCAGTGTGCTTGCGTTCCAGACAGGAGGAAGAGGCAGTGCGCGTCACTTCCTCCGCGCCTGCTGTCGCCTGCGAGTGACGTAAGCGGCAATGAGTCGTTCGGCGCCATGTTACTGGGGGCAAACACTCAATGGAAAAGGGGCTGGCACAGCGCAAAATCAACCCGACGCCAGCCCAACCATAGGTCCGCCCCGCTGACTGTAGCTGCGCTACCCACTGCCAAAAGTGTGACATACAAAAACTCTAGAGGTACTCATGAAGTAGAGGACGCCACTATCATACAGAAAATACACTATGCATAGTTCATTCTCTTGTATAGTGCAGAGTATGCACCTGAAGAGAAGTGGGAAAGTGAATAAATACTAAATTATATCACACATAGCATTGAAACCATTGTCGATATTATACATATATAAAAATATATATATAAGTGCACATACATGTATATACACGCATATAATGTGCATAGATAAATCAAACATTAATTAATGTAGGTGCACATTCCATATGCCAATCAGCACATATGCATGCCCATATCACTGACATATCATGAACCAAGCCCGGGTGAATGAGGAGGTTGTGTAAATCAAGGGAAATTAATGTATATGTACACAGGGGTGGTATCGAAGGAGTGGACACATGTGGCACAACCAGTAGCTGGCATGATGACCGCTTGGTATTAGTATGCAGGTGATAATACTAATAGACCCCACAGGAGAGGGGGGGAGGGGGGGGGGGAAACGTGTTACCCTAGCATGGGCAAAGTACCAAGCGGTCCCTTCCTCACCACTGTGTGCAATATATGCGGAGTGACAGACTTGTCACTAACAAAAGAATACCTTTATCATATTGATGCTAAACATATCACTAATGGTAGCACAGCAATGATGTTATTATATTAGTGAAAATTAGTAGAGAACTAGAAAACACTAATGGTAGTACACTAATCATAGATCACTAGAACATGAGTAATATAATACACTGGTTACAAAACCTAGTAGATACCAACAGACAAAGCCGACCTGATCTCAAAGACAGAAGGGGCACGGAAAGGTGTGTATGTATGAGTGTGTGTGGAGAGAATGGCAGTGGCATATGGTAGCACCATGGGTGGGCACTGCGGAATCACGTGATTTTATGGACCTCAGGGTCCTCATTCAGGCCCCGGGGGTCATACTCCCGAGGGTGAAGATCCAATAGGCTTCGCGTTTGCAAAGCCTTTGGTGTCTTCTACCCCTATCGAGGCTACCTCCAATAGACTCTATCCCAAATACTTTCATACCTGACGGATCACCTTGATAGACTTCCTGAAAATGCCGGGGGACTGGATACTTGACCCGTGTATTCGTGATGTCACATTTGTGTTCGCCAATGCGTACTCTCATGGGGCGGGAAGTGCGGCCAACATAAAGGCGACCGCATGGGCAAAGAATGCCATAGACTACGTAGTCCGTCCCGCAGTTGATGAACTGCTTCAAATGATGGATCCTCCCGTCTCTGCCAGTGACTGTCTTTTTTCTGTGCCACATGTATTGACATGTGCCACAGTTCTTGACACTGCATTTGTAGCTGCCCTTTTGGTCAAAAATAGTTGACCATGCGTTTATGGACCTATTTATGGGTTCCCTCACCATACTAGGGGCTATAAGGCCTCTCAGGTCTCGTGGTTTCCTATATACTATATTTGGTCCATCAGAAAGGTACTCACTTAGCACTGGATCACGCTTTAAAATACTCCAGCTTTTCCGTAAAATACTTTGTATTTCAAAGGCTTTGTTGGTGTATTGTGTGGAAAACCGGGTTTGTATGGTGTCCTGGTTGATGGTGGGACCAGATGGTGGATCATATATCGCAGTTTCATCATACAAAAGAGCATATTTATTGAAGGCAGTCTCGATGAGGGTGGGATCATATCCCTTGTCTAAGAACTTATTACGAAGGACCTTGCTCTGCTCTAAGTAGTCACTTTTCTTAGTGCAAGTACGCTTCAGGCGGCAGAACTGTCCAAACGGGACATTTCTGATCCATCTAGGATGGTGATTGCTATCAGCATGCAAGAAGGAATTACCACCACTGGGTTTAAAATGTGTTCTAGAGAGGATATTACCATCAAAGTCACTCCTAAGTTCAAGATCCAAAAAGACAAGGCTCTCACTACTGATGACATGAGTGAAACTGATCCCAAAGGGGTTCTCTCTGCAGTGGTCAAGGAAGAGATTTAATTCCTGATCAGACCCATCCCAAATGATAAGGATGTCATCAATATATCTGGCGTAGAGGACCAGGTTCGCCCCATATGGGTTATTGTTCCAAATGAACTATTCTTCCCAATAACCCATTAAGATGTTGGCATAGCTTGGGGCGAACCTGGCCCCCATAGCAGTGCCCTTCTTCTGCAGATAGTGCTCTCCAAGAAAAGAAAAGTGGTTGTGCGTGAGAGAGCATTCAACACAATCGAGTACAAATTTAGCCTGCACTGAATTGAGTGCACCCTCTTTGGACAGGTAGTGATTGGCCGCCCTAAGGCCATAGATGTGGTCAATAGATGTATAGAGCGAGGCTACATCTAGGGAAAGCCATTTGTACCTAGGTTGCCAAACATAATGGGACAGTATTTCCAGCATATGACTCGAATCCCTGACGAAAGATGGAAGGCTGGTCACTATTCCCTGCAAGAAATGATCGACATAGCAACCCACATTACTTGTGATACTATCAATACCTGCAATAATAGGCCTACCCGGAGGATTGACCTCACTCTTATGCACCTTAGGTATATGATAGAAATGTGGGGTTAAAGCATGTCTGTTGTAGAGGAAGTGATACTCGCTTTTGGTAAGGACCCCATCCAGTAGGGCCTTGTCTAGGAGTAGTTTCAGATCTTTCGTGTATTCAATAATGGGATCTCTATTGAGTCTGACATAGGTATCCGTGTCCCCCAATAGTCTCATTGCTTCGGCAATATAGTCCTCTCTATTCTGGATGACCAGGCTACCGCCCTTGTCGGCTTTCCGAATGATGACATCTTGATTCTGTTTAAGGCTATTGACAGATAGCCCCAGCGGATCAAGATGTTTGTTGAATTTATTACCTTTGGTATTGGTGTTATGAAATCTTGTTTTAAAAGATTCAAAGACCACATCATAAAAGGTCGATATGTATTTGCCTTTGGCCCAATGTGGGAAGAATGAGGATTTAGGTGCAAAGGAGGTGTGGACTATGGCTGTATCGCTTGGATGCTTATGGAGGGATGGTGGTAGCTCGTTATGCTCTGCCTCTGCATATAGTTCCTCTAAGATATCCAGGGCAGAGTCATCTTCTATATCCCTGCTCGTAGAGGAACAGGGTGATGACTCAGCGATCTTATTCATAGTTGCAGAGGTCTTGCCATTGTCCTTCAATAAGTAATACCGTTGGAGGGTAAGTTTACGTATATACTTATTGAGATCGACAAATAGCTCAAATAAATTGGGAACGCTAGGAGGAGCATAGTTGAGACCTTTTCTAAGCAAATCTAGCTCGGCATCGGTAAACACGGAACTAGACAAATTATAGATTTTAATAGTGGCATGAGTGCACTTTAAACTCTGCCTCTTTTTATGCCCCTTTCCTCCTCTTCTACCCCTTCTTGTTCCTCCTCCCGTTTCCTTGACTTTTTTGTTGTTGACAGAACATGTAGCGGAGGGTACAAGATCTCGTTCTCCGTTGCAGGCCCCTCCATTCTTGCAACTTCCATTTCTAAAAAAGTCAATGGGGGTGTAACATTTGCTATGCTACCACTGTTGAGGTCAGATTCTAGATTTTCTAGAATAGTGAAGGGATTATGAGTGGTTAAGGACGGATCAAACACTATCCCACAGTCAATAGCTAAAGGGGTGACCCCAGGCCTACTAGTAGGGGGCGGTGGTGCGACTGCACAAGTAACAGGATACTCTCTCCCAAGAAGCAGTTCATCAACTGCGGGACGGACTACGTAGTCTATGGCATTCTTTGCCCATGCGGTCGCCTTTATGTTGGCCGCACTTCCCGCCCCATGAGAGTACGCATTGGCGAACACAAATGTGACATCACGAATACACGGGTCAAGTATCCAGTCCCCCGGCATTTTCAGGAAGTCCATCAAGGTGATCCGTCAGGTATGAAAGTATTTGGGATAGAGTCTATTGGAGGTAGCCTCGATAGGGGTAGAAGACACCAAAGGCTTTGCAAACGCGAAGCTTATTGGATCTTCACCCTCGGGAGTATGACCCCCGGGGGCCTGAATGAGGACCCTGAGGTCCATAAAATCACGTGATTCCGCAGTGCCCACCCATGGTGCTACCATATGCCACTGCCATTCTCTCCACACACACTCATACATACACACCTTTCCGTGCCCCTTCTGTCTTTGAGATCAGGTCGGCTTTGTCTGTTGGTATCTACTAGGTTTTGTAACCAGTGTATTATATTACTCATGTTCTAGTGATCTATGATTAGTGTACTACCATTAGTGTTTTCTAGTTCTCTACTAATTTTCACTAATATAATAACATCATTGCTGTGCTACCATTAGTGATATGTTTAGCATCAATATGATAAAGGTATTCTTTTGTTAGTGACAAGTCTGTCACTCCGCATATGTTGCACACAGTGGTGAGGAAGGGACCGCTTGGTACTTTGCCCATGCTAGGGTAACACGTTCCCCCCCCCCTCCCCCCCTCTCCTGTGGGGTCTATTAGTATTATCACCTGCATACTAATACCAAGCGGTCATCATGCCAGCTACTGGTTGTGCCACATGTGTCCACTCCTTCGATACCACCCCTGTGTACATATACATTAATTTCCCTTGATTTACACAACCTCCTCATTCACCCGGGCTTGGTTCATGATATGTCAGTGATATGGGCATGCATATGTGCTGATTGGCATATGGAATGTGCACCTACATTAATTAATGTTTGATTTATCTATGCACATTATATGCGTGTATATACATGTATGTGCACTTATATATATATTTTTATATATGTATAATATCGACAATGGTTTCAATGCTATGTGTGATATAATTTAGTATTTATTCACTTTCCCACTTCTCTTCAGGTGCATACTCTGCACTATACAAGAGAATGAACTATGCATAGTGTATTTTCTGTATGATAGTGGCGTCCTCTACTTCATGAGTACCTCTAGAGTTTTTGTATGTCACACTTTTGGCAGTGGGTAGCGCAGCTACAGTCAGCGGGGCGGACCTATGGTTGGGCTGGCGTCGGGTTGATTTTGCGCTGTGCCAGCCCCTTTTCCATTGAGTGTTTGCCCCCAGTAACATGGCGCCGAACGACTCATTGCCGCTTACGTCACTCGCAGGCGACAGCAGGCGCGGAGGAAGTGACGCGCACTGCCTCTTCCTCCTGTCTGGAACGCAAGCACACTGGCGTGCGTTCCAACATAGAAAAACACGCGGAAACGATCGGCGAGCGGCTCTCTTACACAGAGCCGCTCACACAGAGATCAGGATCGGGCATGGAAGGTACAGCGCCTTGTTACATTAAGTTAGCCTGCTATCTACAATGACTACTTCCCCTGCTAAAGGTGCACTTTCCCCGTGCCACTCTGGACATTATGCCGCTATCACTGTATGTCATGTGTACTTCTGGTTTACTTTTGCTGTGGTTTGTTGACATTTTCAACCACATTGACACCCTTTTGATTGTAGATTATACATTTATATCTTACATCATTCTCAATTCCTTATTTACATTCATTTACTATGTATTATTCTTTATTCAATCTTTTACATTTAATTTAATTTAAATTTTATCTTATTTTATTTATTTTATTTTATTTATTTTTATTTATTTAGCATCTATCACCATCTATTCACTTGCACAAGTGAGTTGCCCATGAGGGAGGGATTTTTTAAGGGAGAGGGGCCCCACAAGTCCGCCCTACTCCACTGACTGGGCCTTTTGGCACACACACTATATATATATACAGGGAGTGTTGAAGGAGGGTTCACTGCTGAGCTCTGATGAAGAAGGGACGTGCCCTTCGAAACGCGTCAGCTAGTAGTGAAGCTTACATGTTCCTCTAAGACCTTTGGAAGGCTTCGCTCATCATCACCACCAAGCTGCTTGTTGTTGCTCGAGTTTTATGACACCAGATTTTACTACTGCTTGTGAGTAATTTCTTTTATCATTTTATTCAATAAATGTTTTACAAAAGATAATGCACATAGCCGTTGCGCCCCTCTCTCTTTTTATTTCTTTGTTTGTTAGGATTCCCCATCCTTGAGGGCAGCAAGGCCTGTGTCGTCCTTCTATCCATCTGGTTGACCACTTGTGCGCAGGAGTCAATTTCTTCTTTTTCTGTATCGGCTACTTAATAAACATCTGTGTGGCTTCTTGCACAGATGTCTATTGCAGTCGCACCTGAAATCTGCAAAAGTAGTGCAGGAACTACTTTTGCAAATCGGTGCCGCGCTGCAAAATTGGTGTTGCACTGATTGAAACAGTGCCATTGCCTCCAATAGGCTGCAACTCGCTCCAATGTGAGCCTAGGCTGATAGAACAAGCTGACGTTAGAAGTTGATTGGCTACCATGCACAGCTGCACCAGATTTTGCACTCTTCATTTTTAGTAAATCAACCCCCCTGTGCTGTCTCATGCGAGTGTTGCTTCTATCACAGTGAGCCTTTGGGTTATTCTATGTGTATGTGAGTGAAGCTGCATACCTTTAGTGGACATGGTGGGGGTTAGATTACTTTAGTGCCTGGCTGGCTGTTGACTAGAAGTTTAATGGTCACAGATGTAAAAAAAAGTTGCTGCTGAACTGGTGGTGGGGTTGATGATTTGGGGGGGGGGGGGGGGCAAATAAAACAAAACACTGCCTAGCAGGACAAATTTAAGGGATTGGGAAGCGTGAAATTTCTATTTAATAAAATAATAAACATCTTATACCTACTTGCTGTGTGCAATGATATTGTACAGAGCAGCCCCGATCCTCTTTCTCTAGGCTGAGTGTCCCCATAGAAAGCCATATTCTATGGGGGCACTTGTGCGGGCTTAAACCCAGGCCGCCCTGTGTATAGACACAGACATGTTGGCTCAGCTCAGCCCCGCCCCCTGATCCCTCACCACAGGGTTTGATTGACAGCAGCGGGAGCCAATGGCTCCCGCTGCTATCAATCTCAGTGAGGAGGGAGAGAGCCTCTGCTCTCATGCACAGCACTGGATTGAGAATGGGCTCAAGTAAGTATAAGGGGGGCTCGGGGGTTACCCTGGCACAAAAGTTTTTTTACTTTAATGCAAAGAATGCATTAAGGTAAAAAAAAAACCAAAACCTTAAGGCTCCATTCACGGCTCACAGCATGGGGTCTGATGCATTCCTGTTCACTGATTCAGGTCCATATTTTTGCCTGATTTTGCACCCAAAACGGACCAGAAGACACACAGGACCCTTGTTCAATGCAGACTGCGGCCGCCCCTGAGCTGTGTGAGCCGGCTCCATTGAGAGCCAGTCACACTCTCCTGTCATGCAAAAAAACACTTTAAGTTGGCCATTAATCAATAATCAAAATTCAGCCAGTTCAGCAGGGACCGACTGAATTTCGATCAGTGTGTGGCAGCCCCCCCTCTTCAATAGAAGTTGATCTGTCAAAGGGACATGTTGGAACATTTTTCTCAATCAACTGCAGCCACTGAACAGTGTATTCTGACAGCTGTGGGTGCACAATGTGCCAACAGGAAGGAATCCTCCATCCACGTGCACATGCGTTCAGGGCCATGCACTCACATGAATGCACATTGGGAGCAGTGACTGTGTCCATGCAGCCACCGCGTCTCAACTGACAGCAATGGAACTATGTACGCCATTTATAAGCAAGGCCTAAAACGAAAATAAGAATAAACTAACCACTTTAAAGTGTTTGTTACCCCAACACTTCATATTCCTGATACTGTACCATGTACTTGTATGAGAAAGTATCCTGTTCTGTTTGTATTGCTTCCTTTGTGTGAAATCCCTGGTGTTCCCGCCAGTCCCTCTGCTTTCCTATTAAACACTGACCACACCAAGCAGGAGAGCACAGCGTGGTCAGTTCTCTAGCTATACTGGGAACTTGGTGTACTCTCTTCCAATGATCAGACTTGAGGAGGAGAAACTGATTGTGCTGTTGCTTCTCCTCCCCCAGCTCTTATGCAGCTGAGAACCGAGGAATGTGATCACTTATAAAAAAAAGGGGAAAAAATGTAGTATTTATAATTTTTTTTACACCTATACACAAATGTTTTGTCTTTCATTCCTATTTAAACTGAATGGGTTGTTTTGCAAGGTGATTGGTTACATCTGCCTGCGAGGGAGATGCGATGCGGGGACTGGCGCTGGAATTGCCCTGGTTCTCGCATCTCAATAGTGTGAACCCAGGCTCAAAGACCTAATTACACCCCCTTCAGCAATAAATACAGATTTATTTATTTTTGCATTTACCCTGAGTCCTTCTTCAAAGTCCAGTCAAAAACTTTTTTTTTTTTTTTTTTTTTAGCTTTGGATAGAGGAGAGAAGGACTTATAGGGTTTTACCGATACCACTTTTTTTAAGACCAAGTACAAGTACCGATACTTTTTTTTTCAAGTACTCGCCGATATCAATTACCAATATTTTTTTTTTGTCATGTGACAGTGGCACTAATATGTGGCACTCATGAGGTGTGGACTGTTAGTTTTTTTTACAATTGAATTTTTTACTATATATATAACTATATATATATATATTTTTTTTTTACAATGCTTTTTTTTGTGTGGACAGTGTCAGTGTGTTTTTTTTTTACTTTTCAAAAAAAAAAATAAAAATGTGTATGTATATATATATATATATATTTCTTTAATCAACCCTGTTGGGGGGGGGCTTTGGTGAGATGTCAGGGGACTAAGGACCCCCCTGACCCCTCCCCTTTCAGACAAGGAAAGGGACTGAGGACACAGATTACCCAGTCCCTTTCTCTGCAGCCTCAGCTGCACTAAAGATGAATGGATAGGGGACAGCGGCTCCTCTCCATTCATAAACTGAAGCATCATAAACACAGGTTACAATGCTCAGTTATAAATGAACAGTCAGTGACTCTGTCCATTCGCAAAAGTAAGGAGCCAGTATATTACATATATTCCGGCTCCTTCCTCTGCTCTTCATCCTGAAAGATCGGGGACAGGGGAGGGCGGAGGAGGACACGGGGGAAATGGAGGCGCAAAGGGAGAAGTGTACGGAGGAGCGCATGGGGGAACCGGAGGAGCGCCTGGGAGGTGAACACGGGGGGAACCGGAGGAGTGCCTAGAGGGGGACAGGGGGGGGGGGACCAGGGGAGCGCCTGGAGTTGGATACGGGGGGGGGGGACTGGAGGAGCGCCTGAGGGGGACACAAGGGGGAACCGGAGGAGCGCCTGGGAGGAGGACACGGGGGGGGGAACTGAAAAGCGCCTGGGAGGAGGACAAGGGGGGGAACCGGAGAAGCGCCTGGGAGGACACGGGGGGGGGGGAACCGGAGAAGCGCCTGGGAGGAGGACACGGGGGGAACGGAGGAGCGCCTGGGAGGAGGACACGGGGGGAACGGAGGAGCGACTGGGAGGAGGACACGGGGGGAACGGAGGAGCGACTGGGAGGAGGACACGGGGGGAACGGAGGAGCGACTGGGAGGAGGACACGGGGGGAACGGAGGAGCGACTGGGAGGAGGACACGGGGGGAACGGAGGAGGGCCTGGGAGGAGGACACGGGGGGAACGGAGGAGCGACTGGGAGGAGGACACGGGGGGAACGGAGGAGCGACTGGGAGGAGGACACGGGGGGAACAGGGGAGCGCCTGGGAGAAGAACAGGGGGAAACAGAGGAGCGCCTGGGAGGAGGACACGGGGGAAACGGAGGAGCGCCTGGAGGAGGACACGGGGGGAAACGGAGGAGCGCCTGGAGGAGGACACGGGGGGAACCGGAGGAGCGCCTGGGAGGAGGACACGGGGGAAACGGAGGAGCGCCTGGAGGAGGACACGGGGGGAACCGGAGGAGCGCCTGGAGGAGGACACGGGGGGAACCGGAGGAGCAAAAGGGAGGAGAGCACAGAGGAGGAGGGGGGGGGTTGGACCGGAGGAGCAAAGGAAGGACCGCACGGAGGACAACACGGGGGAACCGGAGGAGTGCACGGAGGAGGACACGGGGGGAAAATGGGGGGAACAGGAGGAGCAAAGGGAGGGGGACCGGAGGATACAGGAGACAGTCAGGGATGATCGGTGCAGCAGTGGGGGGAGTTACAATCACTGATCTCCCTGTGTGGCTTTCAATAAAGCAGCTGATAGTGGGGGGGGGGGGGGGGGGGGAGAGGAGGAGGAGAAGCTGCTGTCAGATGCTTTATTGAAAGCCACACAGGGAGCTCGGGGATTGTAACTCCCTCCACCGCCACACCGATCATCCCTGACTGCCCAGGTATCGGGTTAAGCATCGGAGCATTTGCACGAGTCAAAGTACTCATGCAAATGCTTGGTATCAGCATTGATATCAATACTAGTATCAGTGCAACCCTAATTCACTAAAGGGATTTACCTGCACTTCCTGTCCTGCTGACATTACATTGAACAGGAAGTGAGGGGAACTCTGTGAATAAAAGTCATACAGAGGTGTTAGCCTTCCCCTGTCCTACTAAAGGGAGGTAAAATCTTTCTAATGGAGCACTGGGGAAAAAAAAGGGAGTACCCACCCTTCCCTACACTATCCAAAACTAAGAAAAAGGTTTAGGCTGGGCATACAATTTAAGACCTTTACATTACACAAAAAACAAAAACAAAAACAAAAAAGAACAAAAACAAAAAAAACAAAAAACAAAAAAAAAAAAACAATACACAACCAAAATGACATTAGCCAGTTTATTCAAATTCATAGAAAAGGAACCCACCACAATTTTTAATTTTAACCAGAAATTGGTTCAACTATGCTGCTTAAAAGCAGAAATGACAGAACAGTATGGTATTGATGTGGAGGCATTACCACAATATACAACACTGTGCTGCTGGTCTATAGCATCTTTCATTTAGTGACCTCTATTAGAAAAATGAAGGCAGAAATCTGTCCTGTTGAGAACGACAAAGGCATGCTTAGGGGTGCAAACAGGAGAACCTCAAAACCCAACCTCGGGTTTAGCAAAGTGTAAAGGGTCCCAAAGTGACCAAGATGTCTAGGTTGGAAGTCCTACCGTATAAATCCCTACAATATGGCCACACAGTGGGGTTGATTTACTAAAGGCAAATAGACTCTGCACTTTTCAAATAAGTAGCACACATTTTCCTCAAAGTTGGTGAATGTGGTGAAGCTCTGCAGTTGTTTTTTGTTTGTTTTTTTTCCTCACTTCTGATTGGGTATTCTTTACAAACCACGTTGGTGACCAGTCAGATATGCCACACCCACCACATCCACTAAGCTGTGGGAAAATGAGTGCACTGCACAGTCGGTTTGCCTTTAGTAAAATCAACCCCAGTGTGCTCTGGAAGTGTAACTCTATTTTTTCATTAAAAAAAAAAAAACCTTGATTGATTGAGTGTCCAAACTCACACATGAATTCCACTCTCTTCTTCTTACCGTCACTTCTAAGTGCTGGTGGAGGGTCTGCCTACTGAATTTATACGATTAGTATTATATTAAAAAGAAAAAAACTGCTGGGAAAAGCAACGAGGCAATTCCATGAGAAGGAAATTACACTGCAGAAGAACTGAACACAGTGTACAGAAAGCTCCCATTGTTACAAGAAAGCCATCATAGCATTTTTGTAGTGTTCAGAAATTCATAGCTGGCTGCAGAATAAAATCTACAGTTGCTAGCCACAGAAAATTCAAAATGCTTGTGTGCCAATTAAAGGCTATCGCCACGTTTAGGCCCGGTTCACACTGATGCGGTGTGGGAACCACAGCGATTCCTGTGCGGTTCCCACACTACATCAGAATTGCAGGCAGTTCACATTGTGCTCTGTGCACCACTGCGGGTGTCAATATAAAGTTAATGACACCCCCAAATCAGTTCACAGAACGCATTGCGAACTGTAGATTTGGATCACATAGGTCTGAACACCAATGCAATCCGATTTCAGTGTGGGGAAAAAAAAAAAAAAAAAAAAAAAAAAAAGGGTCCTGCACGTTTTTGGTGCGGATCCAGTGCGAATTGAGTCATACATAATGTATGGCTTTATTCGCACTGCACTGAATTTGAATGCAATTTTTACAGGAATCCGGAAGGGGATGCAATTTTTACAGGAAGGGGTTAAACAGTTCATTTGAGTGCTGCCCCAAGCTACATATCTACTGGGAAGGAGTCATCCAAACTTAGTATTACAAGTAGCAATTCAGGCAGATTCCAAGCTGTGTATATTGGGTATCTTAGGCTCGGTTTACACCTATGTGTTCTTTAATGCTTTTTGCAGAATCACACACTAGTCCTTTTAACATGGTTTCCTATAGTACGCATTCACATCTATGCTTTTTTCAGCCACTGTTTTTGTAAAAGGGTCAGGGACTTTTTTTTTTTTTTTTTTTTTTTTTTTTAAAGCAAAGCAGTGCCTTTTTTTGTTTCAATAAACCTCAATAGAGAAGCTGCAGAAAAGCATGTAGTGCGTTTTTGCTGCAATTTTACAGCAATTTGCATTTTTTAATCTGCCAAATAACAGATTTGGAAAAAAAAAAAAAACATAAGAAAAAGCAGTGTAGAAGCTCTGCTGACTTCCATCCTCCAATCACATGCAAGCAAAAATGCTGTTTTTTTTTAAATTTTCCTTGAATGTGATTGGGTATTCTTTCCAAATGAAGCTTTATATCATTTACTAAGCTCTGGAGAAACTGCACTTTGCAAAATGCACAGTCTATTTGCCTTAGTAAATCAACCCCTTAGACTCAATACAACTACAAAAATTTACCAGGGAGGCAATTTCAAGTGCTCTGTTCCAAGCCTGTAGACTGCTCCTAACCCACACATACATTGAATGGATAGGGTACATGGGAGACACACTCTGTTTATAAAAAACATCTATTTACCAGCATAGAGGTTGCCTGGATAAATTTGAAAAAGTATAGGTCCACTGGCTTGATACCCCAGCTCTCAGTGCTCTAGATTTAATAACTAATAGGATTCTGTAATTGACCTGACTGCGTTTGATTTGCACATTGGCATTCAGGCTAACAGCATTTCTACTTAAAGAAGTAGTGAAGTTTTTTTTGGACTTGTACCTACATGAATATTTCTTAAACTTGCAGTGTTTAGGTGATATTCCCAATAGATGCAGCCAGTGATGTCACCGTTGCATGTGCTCTGCAGGAAGGACATCGTCGTGGCTCCAGCTACTAATGCAGCCAGAGCCCACAAACCCATAAGGAAGACCGGGTGAAGATGGAAGCCCTGTCAGTGGTGACAGTGTGCCACTTGGGGGCTTCGATCTAAGGTATTTCATAATGTGCTAGTATGCAATGCATACTAGCACATTATGCCATTGCCTTTGCAGATTTTTTATTTTTTTTGCCAGCCAGTTTACTACCGCTTTAACTCCCTGTTAAAGCAGATGTCTTGATAATATCAGTACTGTATTATGTAAACGCATCACGCTATAGCTGCACTATGGATGGATTCACAAGTTGTCTATGGAAATTGTGCACTTAAACATACAATTCCAGAGCATTCAACAGTTAAAGTAGTCAATAAACATTCTTCCCGATTTAACTTTTTTATTTATTTTTTTTCCATTTGGGCCAAGCTGGTCCAAACAAAACTATTTACTGCACTAACAGAGTATACAGCGCTGTATTCCGGCAGTTGGATGAGAGCTTCCCATCCCTATCCTAGAATACAATAGAGATGAGCTGAGCACTGCTCAGATGTTCACAGGAAGCTTTGTCTTCTATGAATGAATACAAAGCGTCCTCTGATTGGCTGAGGAGTAGATCGTCACATCATCCACCTGCCTCTCCACCTCAGCCAAAGAAAGCCTTCATTCATTCATAGAAAATAAAAACCTTCCTGTTAATGACTATACAGCGCTCAGCTGACGGTTTTGTTCCAGGAATGGGATGGGAGGTCCCTGTTCCACTACCGGAACAAGTCACTGTATGTAGGAGGAGGTTACAGACATTTAATACAGAGCACCTAGCAATTGCACCTGTTAGAGCAGTAAATAGTTTGAGCGAGCTTGGCCCAAACTAACCATTTAAAAGGGATGCTAAAAGGTAGAGTTAGGCATTAAATATT